>JBAIZL010000004.1:226779772-227022272 GCA_036971475.1 Prosapia bicincta
AGTAGTAGTAGTACTAGTAGTAGTAGTAGTAGTAGTAGTAGTAGTAGTAGTAGTAGTAGTAGTAGTAGTAGTAGTAGTAGTAGTAGTACTGGTAGTAGTAGTAGTAGTAGTAGTAGTACTGGTAGTAGTAGTAGTAGTAGTACTAGTAGTAGTAGTAGTAGTAGTAGTAGTAGCAGTAGCAGTAGCAGTAGTAGTAGTAGTAGTAGTAGTAGTAGTAGTAGTAGTAGTAGTAGTACTAGTAGTAGTAGTAGTAGTAGTAGTAGTAGTAGTAGTAGTAGTAGTAGTAGTAGTAGTAGTAGTAGTAGTACTGGTAGTAGTAGTAGTAGTAGTAGTACTGGTAGTAGCGGCAGTAGTAGTAGTACTAGTAGTAGTAGCAGTAGTGGTAGTAGTAGTAGTCGTAGTAGTAGTAGTAGTAGTAGTAGTAGTAGTAGTAGTAGTAGTAGTAGTAGTAGTAGTAGTAGTAGTAGTGGTGGTAGTAGTAGCAGTAGTGGTAGTAGTGGTAGTAGCAGTTGTAGTAGTAATAGTAGTAGCAGTAGTGGTAGTAGTAGTAGTAGTAGTAGTAGTAGTAGTAGTAGTAGTAGTAGTAGTAGTAGTAGTAGTAGTAGTAGTAGTAGTAGTAGTAGTAGTAGTAGTAGTAGGAGGAGGAGGAGGAGGAGGAGGAGAAGTAGTAGTAGTAGTAGTAGTAGGAGGAGGAGGAGGAGGAGAAGTAGTAGTAGTAGTAGTACTTGTTCTGAGTATATTTAAACATTTCAAATTGTGTAATTTTATTACATCCTATATTACACTTATAACCGATTTAGAGTTACAATTACAAATAATCTTAACTGTAAAAAAACTAGTAAATTTATATTTAATGTAGAACTACAAAAAATATACATTTAAAGATAGGAATGCAGTAGAAAGTTGTAAGCAACTAGTTTAGTATTTACTGATGTAAAATTTAAATAAATGTAACTGCATTTCCATAGCGATACTAAACTCGAAAAATCAAAGTTTTAATAATAATATAGTCATCTATATATTCTACTTTTATAATGTAAAATCACTGTTGTAAAATGTCAGTAGAAATAAGTTTATAAATGAGATGGAACAACAAGAAAGGGTAGACAATTTTAATAAAACTTCGATGAAAAATTAAAAACAAGAATTAAGAACAATATAAAATTATTGTCAATTTATTTTTATAAACTTGTTCATTAAGCTTAGAACAAACTTTGATTTATCTCCAGGTACAATAAAATAATCGGTTTAAACTAGATTACGTGGATTAAGAAAATACATAACGAGTTGAAGCTGTAGACTTCAACGATATTTCCTTCTCAAAAAATACTGTTTCTTCTGATTGCTTCTTCCGTTTCTACTTACCTTCTGTTAACCTTTATAAACGAAATATGTGAAACTGTTTTTTTTTTCAGTTTAGGTTTACAAACATTTAAATAACTTTATGTGTCGGACTTAAATATCAAATATGATATTTTTCATAAGTTCTGGAAACTATAAATAGACCTATTTGTATGTATGGATGATAATGAAGGTTTTATATGAAATAATAAAACAATACTATAAAATGTTCAACGAAATGGGAAATAGAGGATGGATAAGTCAATTTAATCTATAAATTACATTCCTTGAACATTTGCAAATGCAGTAACATCCAATCTTTTTCAATTTAGTAATATTCAATTCCTTTTATAACCTCACACTCTCCTTATATAGATTACATCCTGTACAAATTTTCAATCGTTAATAAAATAGGTTTTAATTCGTCCAATCAAGTTAAACACATTTTTTTTAAACCAAAAAGGGATGATAATTGATGGTAATAATATTTTTTTGAATATTTATTAAATTTAAAAACCATGATATCCTAGTTGTATTCGAACTAAGGAACTTGGTGCTTGAAATCCAGTACATTGGTACTGAGCCAACTTTCACATAAGTAGAATTGTATTAATGAAAAAGTATGTGAAATTACAACAGAAACTTTCCTGGCAATAATGAAGCACTACCAGAGGTGAATAGCATGAAAAATTATAAACCGTCATCGGCTTTATAAAATAGAAACGAAAAAAGCGAATAAATAGTAACAAACATAATAATAGTCCAACCATACACACAGGGAAGTGGAAACTCACAAGGAAATTCGGTTTCTATTTCCCCCCCCCTATTATATTTTGATCCTTTCACATATATATATATATATATATATATATAAGTCTAGATATGTATATTATTTGTAATTATAAATTAAAAGTATAATTAAACTAAATTGTTTTTGCCAACCTCAGTAGGAATTGACTTATTTTTTTTATTACTGGTTGTCAAGTAATTTACTGATTGCCATAAAATATTGTTTTTAAGCATTTATCACATACACACGCGCGCACGCACACACACAAACACACACACACACACACACACACACACACACACACACACACACACACACACACACATATATATATATATATATATTTAAGATTAAATAATATACACTAATTACAGGAATAATTTATTGAATAATATGTATACTTGTGTATTAATAAAGAACTAAGTCAAAATACAAATACAAGAATTATAATTGAATTTACAATTCAAAGCTTTTCTTAAGAAAAGAAATATTTTGAATATAAAAAGAAAACTGCTTATAAACTTAATTATAATATTTTAAAGAAACAAAATAATAATCTAATTTACAAAAATAATGATGAAAATGTCATATGGACTTCATTTACAATTTTTGGTAATGAAGTAAAAAATATCACAAAATTGTTTAAAGGTAGCAACATAAAATTCGCATATAATACTAATAATAAATTAATAAATATAATGAATAATAATAATATTATTAATATGCATGGAAAGAACGGTGTATATAAATTAGAATGTGATTATTGTAATAAAGTTTATATAGGACAAACTAAGAAAAAACTTAAAGATAGATATAAAGAGCATTTTAATGCATATAAAAAACCAGAAATTTATAAATCAAATTTTGCTAGTCATTGTATTAATAATAATCACATATTTCCTAATATAGATAATATGATACTTGTAAAAGTAATTAACAAAGGCCTGAGAATGAATATTTATGAAGTATATGAAATATAATACTAATAATGAGTTGATAAATGAACAAATACAAGTAAAATCTAAATTTGATAATATATTCAGTGTTTGTAGTGTTAGGGCAGCAAAATAAAAAGATAAAAAATTTTTAACAACATTGTAATGGATTTGGAATAGCTATTTATTTGATCTAATTTGCATATATGTTAATTTTAATTGTTTAATATTCCTGATGATGTTGGTACTGTTAGCCAACGAAAAGCTTTGAATTGTAAATTCAATTATAATTCTTGTATTTGTATTTTGACTTAGTTCTTTATATATATATATATATATATATATATATATATATATATATAAAGAACTAAGTCAAAATACAAATACAAGAATTATAATTGAATTTACAATTCAAAGCTTTTCGTTGGCTAACAGTACCAACATCATCAGGAATATTAAACAATTAAAACTAACATATGTGCAAATTAGATCAAATAAATAGCTATTCCAAATCCATTACAATGTTGTTAAAAATTTTTTATTTTTTTATTTTGCTGCCCTAACACTACAAAATATATATATATATATATATATATATATATATATATATATATATATATATATATATATATATAAAGAACTAAGTCAAAATACAAATACAAGAATTATAATTGAATTTACAATTCAAAGCTTTTCGTTGGCTAACAGTACCAACATCATCAGGAATATTAAACAATTAAAATTAACATATGTGCAAATTAGATCAAATAAATAGCTATTCCAAATCCATTACAATGTTGTTAAAAATTTTTTATTTTTTTATTTTGCTGCCCTAACACTACAAAATATATATATATATATATATATATATATATATATATATATATATATATATATATATATATACGTCGCGCAAGAGGACGTGGTCTGAGACGGTCAATCACTCTCTTAAATTTTAACTTCATTATAATTCTTTTCATATTATAATTTTTCTGAAAGTATGCCAAACTATGCGATCTTGAAATATTTAGTACACAAGATATAATCTGTCTGAGCATAGGTCAGAAATAATATAAAAAATGTCTTCCTAGTACTTGCGAATTATAATAATAAATATGTAATATTTTGGAGAATAGAAGTCGGTGAAGATAAATCGAACAAAAGGACACTCGGATTTAGTATCAAGATGTAATGGTCAAAAGTATAATACGTGGCTACAAAGATTTATTTAAACTTCTCTAATATACACCTCAAAATTGTAGTAGTTGAGTGGTAAAATAAATTCTTTTTTATCTTCCAAAATCGTAATAATGTTCATTTGAAGAGTGAAAAAATGTCGCCAACAGAAGACTGGGCCTGGCGATGGTCATCATTTCTGGAAAAAGGTCCAATAAACAGGATGTTTAGTTATAAATTAGTTATTGCAAACAACCATACAATCGTATGAATTAAATATATAAACTTTTTATTAAACTAAAATATAAAATAAAAAGATGTTACTTAAATTTTACTGACACGATGACTTTACTCTGACTTCGTTAAAGGCTTAGATTTGTATATGAATTTGTTAGTTTACATAGCCTAAGTTATTATTAACTTATTATTAACTATTATTATAATAATAAATAATATACCTACTTTTAAATGAAAATATATATACATATATAATATAAAATGAATAGTAAACACTTTCAGTACCCTAAAGAACATTATAGTGAAATGATGGACAGTTAGAGAAATGTAAGTTTTATAAAAATTAACTATATAAAATTAAACGAATAATTCGTCATTCATTAAACTAAATATATATATATATATATATATATATATATATATGTATGTATGTATGTATAATATTAAATGGTATATTTAGCATTTTTAGTTATAAGATACTTGAAAAATATGCATTTGTTTTGTACAAGTTTTATGTAAACAAAATTTATTATTAGTACAAAAATGTTTGTAAAGAACAAATACCAAACTTTTTGGTGACGAGCTAGTAACAGATGATGTAAAAAGGCTGTGCGAGAAATTCCTAAGTATTTTTGAATAAATAATTGAATATTTTTTGTTTTTTTTTATATCAATTTGTATATATTTGGCAGTTTAATAAAATACATTTTAAATTAGGAAGAAATATATTTTGAATAATTAAAATATAATTTAAATTATTTAAAAGTTTAAACTAATTAGTAACTCAAATTCCTGTAGAAAGAAATTATAAAACTTGTGGTTTTACCAACTTACACACGTAGGGATACTGTTGATAAGGAAAATTCCAGGGGTAAATCCCCTGTGAATTCATTAAAAAATTGAGCTAGCATATTAAAAGAGTTGTTTTTTTTAATAAGTCTGGGGATATATTGAACCAGCAGATTCTGTTCGACAGTTCACAATTTCCTGTAGTTGAACTGGGAATGTAGAGTAGGATCTTATTTTGACCTGGTCTATTTTCTCCATCGTTAAGCTGGTCATTGTCATGGTGTAAGGTGAGTCGATGCATGTCGTATTTTCAGCTATGCAGCATACGTTGTAAACATCGATATTTCACCATGCATATACAGAAACCCCTAAATCTCAACAGCTCACAGGCCTAGATATTAATATCGAATAAGCAAGCGCAAAAGAATTCAAAGGGGGGGGACAGGAGAAATGGTTGGACCGCAGTAACACATACTCATTCCTCTGAATCCATCAGTAACGGCAACCATTGTGGAATGGACTAGTAGTTGTAGACTAAAAGTTAGAAGTTTAAGGAAAAATGATAAATCTTACTTTAGTTTTGATTTAGTTTCATTACTGTTATAAATATAGGTAAAAACATTACCTTCATTATAGTTTTTATGGGTTTTACATGAAGTATATACCTAGGTTGAAAGTTCTCAGCCTGACCCAGAGTTGTTATTCCAATCAGTGAAAATTTATTTCGCCTGCATGCGTGCACTGTCATTAGTTCGTATGATAAGCTTTAAGTTGTTCGCTCAAGTAGTTTGTGTACAGTATTTTTTTGTAGAAGCCGCCTGCGTAGTTTTCGTTAAAATATATAAACTTTAATATCGTGCGGTAATGACATTTTTCTTTTTGGGTGGATTAACCCCTGAGGAAATTTATCGGAAGTTGACAAACGTGTACGGCTACACTGCTCTTTCAATGTCCACAGTTAAAAAGTGAGCAGTAGTATTTAAATATGGTAGCACGTCGCTGGAAGATTGCCCACGTGAAGGACGGTCAAACACTACAGCCACACTGGAAACTATCTAAAAGGAGCGCCATATCGCGTTGGACAACAGTTGAGTAAAGGTGCGTGAGATAGCTGAGACTGTGGGGATATCAGAAGAAAGGGTTCGAAACATCTTGCACGAAGAATTAGCGATGTGAAAGCTCTGTGCAAGGTGGGTACCGCATTTGCTGAATGCAAAAGCAAATTCGCAAAAGACATTCATGGCAGTGCTTGGACCGATTCAAAAAGGATTCGACTGACATTGTTCGGTGATTCGTCACTATGGATGAGACATGAATCCACCACTACACGCCCGAAACTAAACAATAATCGAAACCTTGGGTGGATGCTGATGGTTCAGCGCCAAAGAGAGCGAAGTCGATAACATGTGGTCGAAAGGATACCAGTGTGTTTTGGGATGTTAAAGAAAACTTTTTAATTTATTAACTTGAAAAAGGCAGAACAATTACGGGCAAATACTATGCCAATCTTCTTGACCTCCTATATGTCAAAATACGCTTGAATAGCCTGGCTTGAAGAGGAAAAATGTCATCTTTCATCCAGACAACGCACCTGCTCACATACGTGTGTTGGCAATGGCAAAGCAAACTCGCAAAACACATTCATAGCTGTGTTTGGACTGATTCAAGATGCATTCGACTGATATTTATCACGATGGATAAGACATAGATCTACCACTACACGCCCGAAACTAAATAATAGTCAACAGTGGGTTGAAGCTGGTTGTTCAGCGCCAAAGAAAGCGACGTCGATTGGATCGGGTGGAAAGGTCATGACCAGTGTGTTTTGGGATCCCAAAGGAATCTTCTAAATTGATTAACTTGAAAAGAGCAAAACAATTACGGGCGAATATTACTCCAATCTTCTTGTCCAGCTAGATGTCAAAATTCGCGAGAATAGCCTGGCTTGAAGAAGATAAAAGCCATCTTTCATCGAGACAACGCACCTGCTCACCCTACCCTCGTATCGAGCTTTTCACCCTACCCTCGTATATATAGTCATATTAATATTTTAACCCTATATTTTTTTTATTTTTCAGGTTGTATAGTAAATAGATAAAACTCTTATAAATAATACTTAACTAAGTGAATACATAAGGGATTCCTTTCGCGTTTCGAAACAATCTTTCCTTTTACGAAACAAACCCTCTACTGTCGGCGTTGCTCAACGCAAAAAAGACGCTACCAACAGAAACTTTGCTTCTAAAAGAAACCATTATTTCAAAACGCGTCAGTAAGTAAGTCCCTATGTATTCACCTAATTAAGTATTGCTTAACTATAGTTTAATCAGTGAGTTCCTCATGATTACAACAAGCAACTTAAAAGGATAAACGTTTGAGATTAGACGTTTACGCTATAACTGTGCATTTAATAATAATTTCAGCGCTTTTTTCCTTCTAAAATTAGCTTTAATCAGTATCCTCATCTAATACCCATCATATTCTTGCCGTGTACCATAGCTTCAATCATCCCCAGCGAGATGATCTCTGTAAACTAGGGGTAGTTAAAATGGCGTTGTTAGAGCAACAATTCAATTAAGAACGGCTTCCCACAGGGTTTGGAGCTTTCTGTTCCTCCCTTTGTTTGTAATTTATGTGAATAATTTACACAATAATATCTCATATCTTACGCTGATGACAACACTTTGTATTAGATTACTTAAGGTAAACATAGGCTCAAAGTAAAACAACTTATGGTAATAATATGTTCTAATATGTAATTGTGGAATGAAATGTGAAATGACACTTGTAAAGTTATTAAAGCATGCATTTTGACCTCTTTCAATTTCATCAAACTATTTTCATTTAAATACTTGTCTTTGTTACACTCGGAACCTAGAATCTATTATAATTTGAGGATAAATATGATACATTGTCTCAGATGTTTTCTTAACATAAACTTTCAAGTAAACGTCAGATTGCTTACATGCATAAAATAAATGTATGTTATAGATTACAGATGACAGTTTTTTTTTAATTCTTGTATATGAAACAGAGGTTTTATTTTACTATTACCAGTTTTCTTGTCAATATGATTTTGGGGATTTCTAACCCTCTTGTTTATGAAGCATAAAGACATTTATTTAAATACACGTATTTGTAAATCTTGTCTAAAACACAAACTTTCCATAAACAAGACATTTTTATGTGTTATTTATTGTTTTTTTGTATAATTTTCTTGTAGATTTGAAAATCACATCAAATACAAAGTAACTTAAAATAAATATTTTTTACTTTTCGATCTGTTTTACTAAGTCCATATTCAGATATTCTATTCAATACGGTAATAAAATAATATAAAAATGTATGTTCACAAACATTTATAATAATATATCCTATTACATCATTCATTATATTTTTCATAAAATCACACATCTTTACGTTGAATACATGTAACATTGTATACTTCAAAGAATGCGTAGACGTTGGTCGAGTATCGTATGCGAAATGTAAATTTTTCATAAATAAGGTAATACATTATATTAATATGAATTGTTAGGAAAGAAATTATTTTTAATTTGAAAGAAACTATTTTGTTGGATATATGAAAAGGGTACGCATAAGTAAGAGACAGAAACGAAATAAATAAATATTATCAAATTATAAACACAATAAATAAACACAACTCATAATTACAAAACTTGAATTTCATAGACGTTTCACCTATGGCATCAACATAAGTGTTACTATTACAAACAAATAAATTTAACTAAGAAATAAAAAGTGTAAACCGTTAAAGTTTTATGTTTATAGTGGCGTCACTGAAGATGATGATATAAGTTTTGAAAACGCCTATGAAATTAAAGCTTTATAATTGTGAGTTGTGTGAATTTATTGAGTTTATGACCTTAACTAACAATCCCGCTCTAATATTATTTATAATTTCAAATTACTTAGCCTGTGATGACGTGTCTTACAAACTTACATAAAAATTAAACACACGAAAATCATTATTATATTTCTGAAGCAGAATATTACTCTGGTTATTGTTTTATAAATAATTTAGTTTAATATGATTTAGAAACTTTAAGAGAAAAATGGAGTTCAGTGAATATTTAAACCTCACAGAACAAACGACGACCTACAATAATCTTTTTGACACGGCGCTTTGAAGTGTATTACAGGTTACCATGGTAACGTCACGCAAATATCCCTTGCGGAAGTTGGTGAGCTAATCTAGATTTACATAGCGAGAGACACGGCTTAAAATACAATATTCCTATATATCTTTATTCAATTAACTATGCCTGATCGTTAAATATACTCCTTAATAAACTGCATTAGGAATTGTTTTGAAAATAATACGATATAGGAATTCAAAACTTGTAGTGGGAATCGAAAATAAAAGAAAATTTGATTTATAACATTTTGGATTAATATAGGCATTCAAATGTTCTTTTTATCTTTCTTTTAATTTTTTCTTGGTTTGACCTATATAAGCTTTATTACAGTTTTCGCTATCTAATTTATAAACACCACCTTTTTATAAATTAGAATGCGAAAACTGTAATGAAGCTTATATAGGTCAAACCAAGAAAAAATTAAAAGAAAGATAAAAAGAACATTTGAATGCCTATATTAATCCAGAATTATATAAATCAAATTTTGCAAATCATTGTATTAATAATAAGCACCAATTTCCAAATATTGAAAATATGAAACTTATAAAAGAAATTAATGAGGGAATAAGAATGAATATATATGAAGCATTCGAAATATATAAATACAATAATAATAACAAATTAATAAAAGAACAAATACATTCTAAATTTGATACTATATTCAATGTCTATAATGTTACAGCAACAAAATAAATTTGGCAATTTGAATAAATTTAGCAATAATTCTATTTCTAATTTAACATATATTTTAGGCCTATAGCTTACATTATTGTAATTTTCATTCCTGATGATGTTGGTACTGTTTACCGACGAAAAGCTTTGGATATAAATTAATAAATATTCTTGTATTTGAATAACCTATGTTGTTTTAATATATATATATATATATATATATATATATATATATATATATATATATATATGTGTGTGTGTGTGTGTGTGTGTGTGTGTGTTTGTGTGTATATATATATATATATATATATATATATATATATATATATATATATATATATATATAAATATATTCACATATTCAATGCGGATATCGGTACCTTGTGTGTAAACTTTTTATAACCAAATCTATTCTAAATTCTTGGATTCTTTGTAGCTATTATCTTCGTAACTCTTAAAGCACTCTATATAGTATCATCGTGTGGCAATTCGTGAAGAATGGGGTGTATTTTAACTGTGAGGGTATGCTTCAAAGACGTTAACTAACGTAGGTTTCACCTTTTATTTATGATTTGCAAACTTTAACAGCACGTTATACTTTATTATTTTTCAGTTGTTTATGAAAGGGAAAATGTGTTTGTCAAATACAATGGGTTAAGCGAGCCTTAGTAGTAATAATGTTAGTAGGTTTTATGGAAAACTTACAGGGAAAACCATCTGCGATAAATACTGTATAGATGAGGAATACAGGTTTATATGGAACATGTTTATTTCAACCATAGTAAAATCTACATAACTGTAAGACATGCTTTGAATTAAATTATCTGGGGAATTGCATGAAAGAAATCTGATATGAAGGAAAATAGCTTATCTTGAAAATTCGTGGAATTATAACCTTTGTGGAAAATATAACTTCTATTTTGGTACAAAAAAATACACAATATCAAGAGCACAGTGGTACAATATATTACAATGAAAATATTGGAAAAAGCCCCAGTAACACAAAATAAATAAAAAATAACAAATAAAACAAGTTACTTAAGATTAAACCTTTATGTACATTTCGATGACCATATCATCATCATCCGAGGGTTTTATTACAAAATTAGAATTTAGCAAACAAGATGTTACAAACTAGAGTGATGTGTGACTGGATTACGATTCGAATTCTTTTGGCATCAAGAGATAGGGAGAAAAGGTTTATCCTCAAAAAGAGTATCGTCATTTTTATTATATAGGCCTAAAATGAGACTGTAATTCAAATGGAGATTGAGTACTAAAATACAAGTACTAAACCTTTGTGGTAAGAAATCTTTATCAGTGCCTCCCCTAACAATAAAAGTATATACCGTGATTTTGAATTGTAGTTCAATTTTGTCCATTGAGTACTATTGTTATAACCTCAACATTGACATTGACTACCCCTGCCATATAAAACGTAGCAGGTGATAAATACAGTATGCCAAATAAAATTTTAAACTTTGATAAAAAGTGCTTATAGGATTAAAAAGTAGCCTATATATAGATTGTTTTACTGTAGTCAAGATATATCCTCAAAATGTTTCATTATTTTCTTGTTTTTAAGGAGAAACCGTTAGACTATAAATACCTTTTAAAAATAAAAAGAGAAAAGAGATTTATTTACATATTTAAAAAAATGTCTTTTATATCATGTTGTATATAGAAAGATGTGATTTCTCTTATCCATCGTCGCGTGTATAATATTAATCTGCTGTGGGTTATAAAGAGGTGTTTAAGACTACCCGGTATATATTACTCTGAATATCAAACGAGAGTAGATAAATAATAAAACAATTTACTAAGGATACCTATTTAGAGCTTTCCGAAAATAGTGTTTTGTTATGTGTACGTTGATCTCCTTGTCATTGTAACTATTCTAATAATCAAACATAGCTGATGTTATTATCGGTAAAGAAATGCCTTTTGGTTTGACATAAAGTAAAAAAACTTCCTGTCTTCACAATTTCATACGTAAACTTTCCTCTAAATTACTTACATCAACATATAGCACGTAATTACTCCTATGCAATATTTATGCATTACATATTTTACTTGGCTAATTGTAACAACTCACTTGATTCAAAGGCTATATACATTGATTGTTTTGTTGTAAGTATACCTTTGTATTATATTATAGCCTAAAATGTAATTAATTTAGCAGTGAACCTTCAAGTTCTAGATTATTTCGACACAAAATGAACTTTAAAGTAACCAGCCATTATACATGGTATGTTTGGCTACCATACCTATGTTAAGCAAAATATTTTATAATTTTAACTAATATTTAACCAGTTTTTAAAAATTGTAACAAAGCAATAAATCTCGTTCCTTATTTTTTTTTTATTGTTTAACATTTTTAGATTAGGATATGTTAATGATTAAATTAACACAATTAAATTACCGTTTAACTTTTACATACATCTGGTTTGAGACAGTACTTTACTGTGAATTTAGGTTACCGCAGTTTCATTTCCTCTTTTCTCTATTTGTTACAAGCCTTTGAAATGTTAAAAGAAGATTCACGGGGTTGATATCGAAAGAAATAGAATCCTTATATCTTGCATTTTGTTTAAATCATATGAAATATGTTTTCCAATGCGAAACGTTTTCCTTATCATATTACAAATAGGCTGTGTAATAACGTACATGTTTTTAGGTATTACTATAGCATATAAAATAAAACTACTAAAAATCTTTCCATGAACGTCTCTATCCTTTCTTTTCTACAGTAAAAAACAGATATAATTTATTTAAACTGGCGTTTTTATACCAGGAATATTTATAATAATACTGTTTTATAATTACCAGGTTTGTTTTGTTGACTTCAATTTTTTTAATTGTAATCTACAATATTTTATACATGTTTAGGTTATTATATGATGTTATTTTGAAGATTTAATATTGCATGTATATTTTATAAAACAATCTTTTTCTTAATTATTACTATTAATTTATTTTATTTTTCTTTACAATGCTTTTTCTTTACGCAAACACACACACACACACCTAACCACAAATATTTTTATTGTTGATGTTTTTCATTTTGTTGTTGCTCTTCAATGATGATAGTATCATAAATCGTAGCATCAATGATCGGAACTTTGACTGGGCGTATTAGTTTAACTAGTTCTTGGTGTATTTTCTTGGGCTATTCGTCAGCGTCTTGATTAATTTAGGTTGTATTTATTATTATAATGACACTAAATATTACTATATGTAGAGTTAATGCCTGTTCAGTATAGTTTATTGCAATATCAGGACAGACGGAAAATGTCCACTTTTAGCTGCGTTAAGTTTAACAGTGACCATAGAAATATTCGTAAATGCCGTGAAAGTTTGAATTTTCAAATTTATTTTGGAATTTAAAATGTAAACAGAACTACTTTGGATAAATGTTTTGTCTGAAAATTTATCAAATGTTACTCACTTTACTTGCTGAAGAACACTAGATTGAAATAAATAAGTATTTTTTTCTTTTTTTTTGGTCTGATACTATGTGATTAAAGTTTAAGGAGCTTTAACAGAAGAGATCAAACGTGGGTTCCTTACATAACCCCAGAGTCGGAACGTAGGTCACACGACATCACCAGACAAAGTTAAGGCCATACAGACAATTTTACGACAATCGTATTTTGGGATGGACACAGAATCTTTTTAGTACAGGTTCTAAAACCTGTGGCTAAGGGCAGTAGATGTATCCACGTAATTCACCATTGTGACTATACTTAGACATAAAACACACAAAAAGCATTATAATCTTCCGGAGTCTTGTAGCCTTTCTGTGAATGAAACCCAAAATATTAACAGATTTTTGGATGGAAACAAATCCAATCCTTGGATTAGGTCCATTTTAGAGTTCATTCTTAGTGCAACCACACTTGCTCCGCAATTTATAAGAGAACTTGAACGACAATTCCATCGCCACAGATGAAGGTTTAGTTGAAGAATAGCTATCCTAACAGGACTTCTATGACTGCGGCAAACAAAAGCTTATACATCATATGAAAAATATAACTACTATTTAAAGTTCTGTATGATATCAGAGATCTTTTTGTAGTAAAGTTGATAAATAAAATAAGTAAACATCTTTTTGAAAAAAAGAAATGCGACCTTACTTTCGAAAAGCCCTTATATAAAAATTTATCACATTCTATAAGTACGTTTAGAATTTGTAGCTTAATAGTTTACTACATATTGTAAAAATAAATGTTAGTTATTATATTACTCGTTTTGAATTGAAAAATTCTAACTCGAGTTACTAGGAAAGGACATTAGCTGTATATGGGCACTGGGATATGTTCGATATTGCTTCTTATAAACATTATACTTTACGCGGAATCTACCAGTCGATTGTTTCTTTTCCTATAAGGCAGTTGATTTGTGTCTCCTTGATTAGTTTTTATTAACATTGTGAAACATTCACTAATGAAGACAAGGCCAACACTGTTTAAATTTACTCATGAAAATGGAAATCACGTAAAGTTTAAAATCTAGACATGCGTTCCGGTGGCCGTGGCTGTGTAATGACTAGACGGGATGCAAACGCAATATGAGACACAAGTACGTGACTCCAGGGCTGCTACGTTTGACAATCACTTTATGTCTCATATACTACGCATATAAAGGCAAACTTCGAAATATGAGTCATAAAACGAAATGCATAGATAGCTTTTATGTTATCATATTTGTGCTATTAATGTCTTGTTTTATGACTTTTACAGGCTCGGCCCGGCCATCAAATTACTAAACCGTAAAATCTACGCCAAAGATCTGTGCAGTTCCATATTTTATATACTTAATTTAGCGTATAAAAATAAATAAGAGAAATAAACAATAAATGTTCTTATAGTGTTTGTTTATTTCACCTTATTACTTCCGAATTTCTTCAGTACTATCTCCTTTTAAGATTATATTAGATTATATTCTTCTTTTGGTATTTTTTTATTTCCCAAAAACAAACAGACATTATACAAATATACATACATATATATATATATATATATATATATATATATATATATATATATATATATATATATAGAGAGAGAGAGAGAGAGAGAGAGAGAGAGAGAGAGAGAAACTAAAGTACTGATAAAGATGTCTTAGCCATTGATCTATTTCGGCGATAGTCTTAAACCCTTGTGGGAAACCTATTGACAAAAGAAGGGTCCACGTATTTTAAGATTTAGGTATTTCAAGCGACCAAGAATAACCTGGGAAAGTATCACTGTATCACGTTAAACAATATCTAAAAGCTGCATGAGAACGTAACTGAAATACGTAAGGGGGGATATTAAGCTAGTTCTTAAAAACTAAAATCATCAGGAAAAAAAAGACTAGGTTTTTGGAAGCTTTGAAAGAGTGCAGATGTATTTGGGGGGACCCAAAAGTTGTAAGCAATATTTTAAAAAAGGGGTAAATTTATTGAGAAGATGTAAGGGAATTGTTAATTATTTATGTGTACAAATTTAAAACTGCGACGTGAATGAATTAGGCAGATAGTAAAGAAATTAATGAAGTAAGTTATTTATGTGTAAAAGTGCAGTGAAACAGTTAACGCAACGGCCAGGATTCCAGGATCTCAACAATAAGTACAACCTTTATTATATTAGATTTAGGCAACAGATAATTATAAATTAGTAAATTCAGAACAAATTTTAATTCATGGTATTTATAACAGTAATAACAAACATCACCTGCACTGTCACGTAGTATAGGCGCCAACAGAAAAACAGTCCTCAGTACCAATGAAAATCATAGACTTTTTTAATACCAAAACTTAAATAGATTTTTTCGTGCAACTATTATTTTTCTTACAAGGTACTGTAATAGGTATTTTTTCTTATGTCTTTTATGAAAGTAGAGTAACGTAGTGTATTTGTGATTACGACCAATACTCCAGTTTAGTAGTGTTTTTATAATGTTGTTGAGTTTTTCGGCCGACATAAATAATCTATGTACAATATTAACTATATTAGATATCTATTTATGTTTTTATGTTTACCCACAACTACATGTAATGTTTGCATAGTAGATTCTACTAACTGTTTTTCTTTCGAGGGTCTTTAATTGATTGCAATCTGCAGCAGAGAAGTATACCACGATATATACGGACCTAACCAGAGTTTGTAAACTTTCACTGCTGAATTTTTGTATAGTAGTTAAGAACTGAAAAGCTTTAGGTTTGCAAAAAAACACGATTTATTATCATAAATCTTCGTTCTAATAATTTCCAAAACTATAATAAATAGATAACAAAAATAAAAAAATGATCGCTTTAAAGTAAATACATATATTTATGTTTCTCAATGTTTACAAAGTCAATCCAAACCACGTGAAATTTTGCACATTTTATTTAAAATTGGTTATTGAAAGATATCAAATTGAACTAATAATTAAGATAATCTCAAGTTTTCTAAGCCTAAAAATTTTACACCAATAAAATATATTCTTGTTCAGAAACTTGATGTTAACAGATATTAAAAGTGAAACGTATGTCCACTAACTGTGGCATTCTCTAGCGAACACTCTGATAGGCTATATGTTTGCAAACTGTCGCTTGTATGGCAATTCTACGTGTCATGTCTGTCGTACAAGGGTTGTGTTCGAACGTGTTTCATGTCACTTAGAGACAGGCATTGTTATAAACTATACGTTAAATATCATGTTACCCAAGCTTCTGAACAACAACGAGGTAGCATGACATACACAGTGTAAACACAAGCTGATACCACGACATGTGTGACATGTTAGTTTTTAATATTATTGTTACTATGATTTTTAGGTTTTCTATGTAGTTTAAATTACTTTTTCACTCGCCCAATGAATTGTTACAATTTTCCAGCATTTTTTTAAAAAGAAATTCAGTTACTCCAGTAATTTTTGAAATAATTTGTGTTTTAGGTTTCTACATTATTATCTATACAATACTTCTAAAGTATATTATATGAAAGTAATTTTTTTCTTAAATTATTAAATGGGAGATGATTAACAATCTAAATTCAAATGCCCTCTCTAATCTCTAACGCTTTTTGTAATTCTACTTTGTAAATTAATTCTGCTTTAAATTTTCGTAATTCTACTTTATTATACATTTACAAATTAAAATGACATTTTTGTAACTAAAAACAAATACATTGAAAAAATAGGTAATAAAAAAGCACGTAATTGTTTTAAAAACATCGTAAAGGTTGCTCATAAATAGATACTATGTTTTCAAAAACTGTTTTGAAACTTCTATCAAACACTCCCAGAAAGATCTGTTTAAAACCATAAATATATATTTTATCTACTAATAATTGCCTTGGTTTCTTTAGTACTTGTATGTATGAGCAATCAATAATACTAGATCAGAATATTACAAGAATATATTTGGTTGTTCTTACAGATGTTGGGACTGAAGTTGCAGTAAATCTTTGAACATTTTGTTAGATTAAATACATGTAAATTCCATTATTTGTAATGAATTTCTATAATTATTGGGTCTATATTATAAGTAATATTAATAGACTTTTTAATACATATAGACTTTCTAATACTAGTAATTGTGTAATATATTGCTCCTTTGTAGCAGTAATGAACTTTGGAATACGTATAGACTTTGTAAAACTAGTTGACTTTTTTATATATAAATAAATCATAATATAAATGTATATACATTTCCGGATTTAGTAATTGCAGTGGACTTTGTAATATTTATGGTCGTTTCTAATACTAGTAAATTTACACTAATACTTCTAAAATACATACGTAACACACACACACACACACACACACACACACACATACCACTGCGACGGTCTACCTACCCAGCGCAAGCCGATTCATCTCTTAGACGTTGTTTTTCTCTGGATCCACACTTACCTGTAGACAGACGACGCAGAAAAAGTTTGAAAGAAGCATATCCGACTCGATCCAGAATCTGTACTAAATTCTGTCAGAGAATCAGTGACTGGTCTTTTATTTTAAAAACCTAACTTACAAATATTTAACCATTTGAGTCACTATATCTCGGGGAATATTTTATTTAAAGGCATCACACATCTTAATGACCAGATTGTAGGATTATTTAAGATATTTGTTTGTGAAAAATAGATTAACTCTTAGTCGTAAGTTAGTAAAGACCATTGATTTTTATTTATATCAAATATTAACTAGTACAGGAGTTTTATTCATTCCTATTCTAGTAATATATATTATATATTTTAATTTATATGTTAAACAGAAAAATTATTTAAACATTCAAAATTTAAATTTAAAACTGTCAAATTTTTTAGTTAAAAAACTAAATGTTTATAATTTTTTACCCAAGTTCCTTTTTATATACTTATTCACTTTCAAGTTTAATTTACTGAATTAATTTCTACTAATTATATCTTGTCATCACAACATCACACATAAACAAAAATCATTTGTAAAATACCACACAAACTGTATATAAAAAATACATAAAACATTAACGTTTTTTTTAAAAACAAACAGACATATAAATCTAAACATGTTCCTATATCAAATTAGGAAATTGTTTTATACATTTGTGACTATTGTTATTAATTTCAACTTACATCTGTTAATAATTTCAGTCAAACCCATTTTGAAAATTGCCTTATTGAAGTCATTATAAATAGTTTTAAAATAATTTAAATTTTCTAGAGTCTTTTTAGACTACTCGATATTTAATTTGAAAATAAGACAAATAAGAATTTAAAATTTTCTTCTTAAAATTGTTTTTAAATCTCAAATAAATGTATTTAATCAAAATTAAAAGCAACCAAAGACAGAGATAACTTGTTTTCCAGTCCCCGGGAATCCTTTCCTTGAATCAGCCCGCGGTTCGGTGTGTCGGTCTTAGATCCGGTCTGTCCTTGGTCCCGGGGTAGAATCTTCCTCTTGCTATCTGTCCCTGTCGCTTCTCGCTCCGTGTAGGTCCTTAGGGTTTGGCCGCAAAGGATGTCTTCTTTGTCTTGATAGTTATGTTTAATTCATATTTTTTATATAAATACGAAAAGGTCTTGTTTAAAGCTCGTAATTCTTGCCTAATTTTTCTTTAATAAATAGATAGAGTTTACTTTGCTAATATTTTATTAAACTTGTATTCTGTATTTATCTGCTCTTTATAGTTATTTCGGCGTTACACTACCACTTTATTCCTACTCACCCACAGTTCATTTTGCATTTAAACTTATTTTTATGACTTAGCATTCACGTAACAATGCGTGACAATTTTTTTTTTAATTTGGAAAACAGAAAGCACTTTGAACACCGATGTTAAATGTTCAGTTTTATGGGGGGAGGGTATACCCCTAAAACTTACTCCGAGACGAATTCTACATTTCGGCGTCACAACTAGTCCTTAACCGCACATTGTTTAATTATCACTCACTGTTTAAAAACAATTTCGAGCCGGACATCTTACCTTCTTCCGTGTTGTTTCCAGACTGCTCTAGCCTTAGTTAACGTCCTTTCTGCTTGCGGTTTTTTATAGCCCTTACTCAGCTTTTCTTCCAACATTCGGCAGGCGCATCACATTCCATGTCCTTTTTTCTTTATGAAAAATTTTACTTTGTTTTCCAAGACTTAATTTCAATATAACTTATTTACACAACCCTTATTCATGGAATTCTCTTGTGGTTTTACTTTGGTATCTCAAAATAAATAAAGAACAGACATTTAATAACCCAACGTTTTTCTAACATACATTTTTAAATATTTTATAACTTTCTTAAAATTCTACAAATAATTTTAAAACCACGAGAAAACAATTACAATTCCTCAGTCTTTATCTCTAACATAGCTTATCTCTATACCTGAAACGTATTTAAACCTATTTTATGACCTAAAAATACCTCATCGGATCCACATATTCTTTTTCCAAAATTTTACTTCCTTTTTATATATCGTTCTGTAAAAACGCAACATAATTTACTTTGCAATTTTGGTAATGAAAAATTCGGTGTCATTTTTGTAACGCTTTTTCTATTTTAAAATCTTTATAAAATTCTTAAACAATTTTGGAAACTAATTATTTTTGTATAAGCCCGTTTTTCCGGGTCAACCTCTACTCTAAATAAGTTACGTTTCAAAACAGCCCTGATTCATGGCTTCAGCAAAGTGATAATCAATGCAAACTTATTTGACCAAAAATTTAAATTTTTTTCTACTAATTATTTATTTGCATTTACCTACATTAACTGTTAAAATTTTATATATTTATTTTATGTTCAAACTGTCTTTTACATTATTTTTAACTTTCAAAAATGTATTTCCAAACATTTTGATTTGTACCTTTTCAATCTACAAAGGGAGAGTTCGCCATTTTATTTTGAGGTTCTTACCTCCAACTAACGCAATCCCCTCCACTTTCTTCCTGAAGCAAAACCACTATTCCAAAACGCATTTTCATCTTTTGCAAAATTTATTTAAATTTATACCTTAAAATTTCAACGCTCCCAAAAATTACAACATAAACGTTTTGATTTATATGAGAGGGAGAGAAGCTAGAATCTGACCTTTCCGGAGCTAGATTCTTCCTGGTCCTCCGTTGGCGTCATGTATCTCTCACTCTTTGTGGCTGGCCATATTGGATGTTGGACTCGTCCAAAATTGCCGTCTTCTACCGGAACAAACATTACGCGTTATCGCTCGAAATTATACATCTTTATTTATGTTTTTAATTTTAATTCTTGGATCTAGTCTTTTAATACTCCTTTAACACTGTTTCTCAATTTTCCGAATTAAATTTACTCTCGGTTTTGATCTACTCTTTGTTTTACGTTACACTACACAATATCAAGAGCACAGTGGTACAATATATTACAATGAAAATATTGGAAAGAACTCCAATACCACAAAAATAATCAAAAATAACAAATAAAACAATCAAAGTAACAAAGTTACTTAAGATTAAACCCTTATGGTCATTTGATGACCATGTCATCATCATCAGAGGGTCTTATTACAAAATACAATCTAGCACACAAGAAGTTACAAACTAGAATGATAACAATCGTTCTCCACAGTCGCTATATATAGGCGTGAAGTTAGCTCCGCCCCCTCTCCGCCTCGACCAACAATAACGATCGGTCATCTTGATCCAAACTGCTATGGGTAACAGTTTGTCTCCTTTCATTGCTAAGCTTTTTATGAGCAAATTTGAAGAAAACTTGAAGAATAGTATTACTTATTTTCCTGGAATTTAGCTAAGATATGTTGACGATGTTTTGCGATTTTGATAGCAGTCAATCTAATGTTGATGTTTTTGTAAACCAACTTAATAATATACATAGCTCCATTAGGTTTACTTATGAATTAGAAACGAATAATTGTTTACCATTTTTAGATATTCTGTGTATTAAAAATCACGAAAAAATTGAATTTGATTTTTACAGGAAACTTACTAATAATAACAGATATATTTTAAATAGTTCCAAATATTGTTACACACGTAAAATAGTAGCATTTAACAGTTTGGCTAACAGAGCGATCGATGTACCATTTAGTCCTAGACGTTTTTATAAGTAAATTAATTATATTAAAGGAGTGGCTAGATATAACGATTTTGATACTAAAATTGTAGATAATATTGTTAGGAAACAACGATTAAAACATGTTTAAGCACAACTTCAAAAAGAAGTTAAAAAATGTTATTTTATTAGTTTACCTTTTGATAATATTTTAACAAAAGGGTTAGACTCTATTTTTAAAAAGGTAAATGTTAAGATAGCCTATAAAACTCAAAATAAACTCAAGCATTTATTATGTAACCCGAAAGATAAAATTCCAATGCTGGAAAAATCAGGTATTTATAAGATAATTTGTAGTACTTCTAACGAGATGTATATAGGTCAAACGAAAAGAAAAATTGTAACTGGATATAAAGAACATCCTGCGCATATTAAATATGATAGACCTGAAAAATCAAGTGTAGCAGAACTTGTCCTTAGTAATCAGCATGATTTAGATAAAAATGTTATTTTAGCTAAATTTATAAACTTAAAAAAGTTACTTAATAGTTATGAAAGTGTTTTTATAGTCAAATCAAGTTGTAAATTAATAAATGCAGATAAAGAACCTATTCCTAACTCACCATTATATACTTTACGTAAATAGCTTTCTTCAAATACGATGTATTAATTTAATTACTTTTATTTTATCTATTGTTTTTGCTGTAGGTTTTATTACATATGTATTATTATAATGTACTTTTTGACCTAACATATTTGGTTCAAGATGGCAGATTGTTATTTGTTGGTCGAGGGCGGAGAGGGGGCGGAGCTTACCTCACGCCTATATATATAGCGACCGCGGAGAACGATTGGTATTCTAGTTTGTAACTTCTTGTGTGCTATATTTTATTTTGTAATAAAGCCCTCTGATGATGATGACATGGACATCGAAATGTACATAACGGTTTAATCTTAAGTAACTTGTTTTATTTGTTATTTTTGATTATTTTTGTGGTATTGGGGTTCTTTCCAATATTATCATTGTAATTACGTTACACTGTTTAAATTTAAATTTTATAAGTGACTTTAGTTAATTTCAACTCTAAATTGTTTAAGCACTTAAATTTTAGGGACTGTTAATTTTTTATATTAGAACTGATTCAAACTTTTATTCAACATACTTTTCTCCAACACATTTTCTCGAGGATACTACAACATTGCTGTTAAAAGACGAAAACCACTTTTGGAGAGTTTCTTCTACAAAACGATTTTAAAACACGTGACACTACATCTCAGCGATTTCTTTCCCGCTCTTAGTCCTGCATTTTTATTGTTATTTAACCTTTTGAAACTGTCTTTAGGCGTTCCCAAAACGGAGCACATCTCACACAACCTTAACGTTTGAAACCACGCTCGCCAAAATTTCAGCGCATTGACTATCCTGATGCTTGTTTCACTAAATCGTGAGTCTCCAAACTCACTACTGCTAAATACTGGGTATTTCGTCATTTCCTGTGTATTCTACCCCTACACATACATAATATTGGTCGATTTTTACACAAATTATTTCATTCTCCTTTAACTCTTTCAATAGGCATTTCATCGTTTTTATGGACTTGTCACTTTCGTGTTCTTTTCTTTTTCTGCGTCCTCTCGAATGTCGATGGTCTTTCTAGGTGGATTATAATAATTTATCTCTTTTTCAAATATGTATCAAAACCCTATTTCTCGGTTATACCTTTGTTTATATACGTTAAACTCGTTAAATTCAAATTAGTTTATGCCTAAGGCATTTTTATTTTGTTTTAGCTTTGCTATTCTGACTATACAACTTATTAAAATGTATGAAATTTAAAATTTCACTTGCAACGGTAAAATGTGACAATTTAGCCCGTTAGACATATATATATATTGATGTTTTCCTACATTATACCTATCAAACATTTATACATGTATAACATTTCAAATGGTATAGGCTGCTTTCTTCCCATAAGTAAATTTCTTCTTTTCTTTTATATTCAGGCAACAAGCATATATATAAATAAATATATATATATATATATATATATATATATATATATATATGTATATATATATATATATATATACATGTATATATATTTATTTATTTATATACATAGGTTCAAATGTACTTTATATTGCCGCTTATGTCTTTTTTAGATAAAAAAAGATCTAAATGTTAGTCATAAAAGTATATGATATAATTTACCACAATATTTTCGTTTATTGAAGCATTAAGATACAAGTTAACATACTTTCGATGTTAAAACAACATCTCAAGGAAGAAGGGTAATTTTCACCTCATTAACGTGAAAGTTACGAGACTTTTAGAAATACTAAAACGTCTTGGCATTGTTATGAGAATAGCTTTTATAAACACTGTAAATCGTAATAAATCTGTCCGTGCTTTCATTTGCCTGTTGGTGCTTTACAGCGATATTAAATATCAACGACAGCGTGAAATATTAAAACCAAAGTAAGAAATTATTAAATACTAATCTTAATGCAAGAACTCTGCATACAAATATCATATATAATCTGTAAATGAGTACTCGTTGAAATGTATATATTGTTAATAGCAGTATAGTGCTTTAAGATTTGCTTCTCTAGAATATCCCCGTTATGAGCTATGATACGATATGTAACACATGATCAGATAACTAGATAAAATGACATTACTTTCAAGAAACATTTACGCCTGCTTTTAAAACTTCATACTCGGTACATATCTAGCACATGAGATAAAAAAATCAAAATCAAAATACCTTTCAGAATTGAAAATATTTCCTATTATTATTTGACATTAACTTTAGCAATAGCTTTAAATATTTCATGATTCTGTAAAGTATGCTCAATATATTTTCTATGATATATTAGTTGTGCTGCACGAGTTCGTACACGTCACGTATATGATTGTTTTCATGTTACACATAAAAAATATATATTTAACAATTCAGAATCAGTTTCATGTTACTCACGTAGAAAAAAGATTTAAAAGTCCTGATGTAATACAACGTACATTTTCCAATCATATATTTTGTTATATACTCCCCAAATATTTGTATTGTAGCTGTATTAAATTAAGCTATACCAGGTTTATTTTGAATCTTAACTTGATTTTCAATTATATTATATGTTTAGTACAAAAAGAAATTACAATACCTATGAGTCTGGCTATCTACAGTAGAACAATTAAATGTCACTTTCTCCACAGAATAATACGACGCTAAAAATTTAGTCTTAGTACTCACAAATTTAATATCAATCCATCGTTAAATGTTTACACTAATTTTTAGCCAATAATATTTATAAAAATACACAAATTTCCAAATTTCACATAACTTCGTTGAAAACACACTAACACACACACACACACACACGTTCAAAATGACCACCCAAGTTAAGAACTTGACAATTTCTAGATTTTGAATAACTGATTAAAAACTTATGTAATAAAGATTTAAATTTGTTTAAAAGCGTGAAAAAGCTAATAAATTCTTGTATAACTATAAATAAAACAAACCAAAAATTAAAATAAAAAATATTTGTAATTAACTAACTAAATTTGACAAACGGGAGTGCAGTGAAAATTCCTAAGTGCCGAAAAACAGCAAAAGAATGCTAATTTGAGAACTACAACAATCACTGACATTTCAAAATGACCAGCAGCATCCAACAGCAACGATAGTGAGAACCGAATCCAAAAAACTTGAATATTAAAAACGTTGCGGCGAATTTAAAGAAATAGACAGTTCTGAGAGTTTCAAATAAAGATAACAGAAGATTGCAGGTTTATTCGAATGCGTTGTTTAACCCGTCAATACAGGAAAATGCACAGAGATAGCGAAGAACCAAGCGTGGGGGAGGGAAACGTTGGATCGGCGTAATAAAAACAGAAACACGACGGCTGGTATTGCATTCTGAAAGAAATTTTTTAAACTAGGTGCCGTCGACCGTAATGTCGGTTCGCGCTTAGGAAAGCACCAAAGCCCAGATGGATCCGTACAATAACGTTTCTGTCGTCTAATCCAAATCACGAACGTGGACTCCAGACTCAGCAACCGGTACGTTAAGATCATCAAAGAATGTAGAAGGACTCACACCGACTTACCAGGGTTGGCTGCTTCGAACGCACCAGGGATCCAAACTCAAGACGAAAAGAACCGAGGATTGGACAGTGAAACTCTTGGCCAGTCATTTTTTGTTAATAAACATAACTTCAAATTTAGTACTTAAATTTATTAAAGTTAGAGCTTTCGATAAAATAAAAATAAACAATGGCTTCACCCGGATCAAAAGTTTTAAATTAATGTTAAATAAGATAAAAATAATTTGTATATTAAAAAATGCTTAAGAAATAAGTTTTCATTAACAAGTCAGTGTAGCAATGAAGGACTAATTCTTGCTTGTCTATTGCTCAATTAAAATGTTAACCGCTATACACTGGCTTGAACATTAAAATATTAATGGAAGAATAATAAATTTAAATTCACAGAGAGGTTTCGACCATAAATGAGTCATCTTTAAGAAAGGCAAAATTTATGAGAATGTATACAAATTTTACAGTTGTCAAGATAAGAATTAGAATTTACCAATTCACTTGGAAAGTTAAATGATGTAAAAATTTGTTTTATATTAAACTATGTAAGCAAACGGTTCAGTTGAGCAAGTTCAACTAAACTATAAAAAAATATTTTGTTTAAAAAAGCAGATATAATTAATTAATTTCAGTATAAAATTTTGTAAATAAGTGTATCAAATATGATAACGGTTTAACAAATGATTTATGAATATAAATAATATAAAGTAACAGTAACAAGAAATATTATGTTATATTTCAGTAATGATAATTTCTTTAAGTTTGACATAGCAATTAAATTTATTATAAAAATTTTTGTTATTTAAATTTATCTTGTGTTGAACAATAAATAAAACTTCTAGTTTTTTCCAACTAATAAATAATGATTATTAAATCAGATCACAAAATTAATTGAAATTCAGTAATTAATAAATTAGATAAAATTCAGAGACAAATGTTTCTCCAGCAGAGTTCTCTCCTGAGGACAAATTTATTTAAATATATTGTGTTATTCTGAAAAATAGTTGTTTTCCTATATTAAAGTCCAGAGACTTGGTCTACTGGCAGATCATGTTTAAACAACACAGGAGCCTTTAAACAGGTAAATTAAGCATGATCATATTTTGCACGGCACCCTTGCCGTGTCTGCAGATCTTGGAACATGGTAAGAGCATCTGGGGTTTCTGAGTGTTCATGTTAATCTTGTATTTTTTCCAGCTGACTACATTACTGACAATTATGACTGTAAAATACCCGACAAAGAATCGTTAACCATTTTAGGGGGTCATTCAAACAGTAAGTTAGGAGTCAGCGGGTCGTGGCTTGTGCTTAGGCGCGGTACCGACGCTTGAACACCGGGAATTAAGGCATGGGTTTTAGAAACGGTAGAAAACATATTTTACCAAAACAACTAACATATTTTTTTTTAAAACCACTAGCATACGGTACAAAAAGCAAAAGAAGCGTATGAAAGGGCGGGACCAGATGAAATCGCTCATAAAAATAAATAAAAAAGAGCGGGGGCGTTGCAACACACACACACACACACACACACACATACACCGGAACCGGAAAGTAAACAAACAGTATTGCTTAGGAATGAACAGCTGGGATAGATGTACCGATTTTAGTAAGTTGTCTACCGGTTGAGTTGAATCGGCAAACACGTAGTAGTAATTATTGTGTATAGTAAATGTTATGTAACTAGTATTACGTAGAAATATTTTTAGTACTTAAAGATAGAAATGATAAAGCCATTATATTCTGCAAATGGGATGTTATGAAGTTAAATGAAGCTCTGTTGCCAAGTCATTGTCTTTAAGAATACATAGAAGAAAGTAGATAACTTTTTTGGAGGTGGAAAGTGTATAGGAAAATTCAGTAAATATGTGAAGAAATGGCTGTCAAAATCTGTGTTATGTTTTATTAAAATGCGCATTATTATGAGATGTTTCAGAAAAGGGCTGGAGCAAGTGAAATGTGCCTAGAGACACGTAATGTTTAGAAAACTAACAAGTAGGCCTAAGGTACTTTCTTTTTGGGTTATATAGAATGTGAGTTTCAGTACAAAGGAAATTGTTTTTATTTCGTTTTGGGGAAGATATAGTAACGGGCTTACATTCAAAACTCAAGATAAAATTTAAATTTTTGAAAATAACACATATAAATATAAACACAGTGTCATAAGCAGCTATTCAAAGAAACTTTATAAAGTAAAGCCATTCTTAAAGGGGGGAGATTTTTTACTATTTTTGATTTGAAGGAGATAAATGCAGCAAGCCAGAAAATGAAAGAAAATTCAAAATTCATGTAGAAAGTTCATCGACATTTGACAATGTGAAGAAGGAAGAATTATGAAGAAAATCAAGAACAAGGAAATCGCCAAAATTTAAGATTTCAAAAGTTCGGCCAGATTTTAATTTTTATACTAAAATATAGATATATTACAAACACCGGAAATTGTGACGTAGGGATCAGACCATTTTAGGGGGTAGATCGTATGATTCTACGTCACTCTCTAAGAAGGTTGCTGATTGGATCAAGGACATCAAGTGAGATCCGAAGAATTGTAGAGGGGTTAAAAGCAGAAAGGGGATATAGTCAGTAAGTCTGGAGATGCGGCCAACGATGAATGACGCTCAGTTTACTCCGCTTTTTTAAAATTAATAAATACCTACATCAAGTTCTAAGTGCGGGGAAAAAGTGGCTGCAACATGTAACTGTACGGTTTCTGAACTTTTTTAAAGGATTTCGATACCTAAAATTGGCTATATTCGTATTATCATCTACATCATATTATCGAGGATCTACTGTAAAATTTAATATTTGTGTAAGGCTAGTTAATTCTTTATTACGTATGGACTTTGAAATGCTAGAGGACTTTGTAATACGCATAGGCTTTGTAATAGTAGTGGATTTTGTAATACCTTATTCCTTTCGTAATACTTAAGGGATATTAATACTAGCGACTCTCTAATACGTTTGCCCTTTGTAATAGTGTTGGGCTTTGGAATACTTATACGCTTTGTAAGACTAGTACACTTTGTAATATGGATTGTAAACTATGAATAATTAATATTCTTGTTAGGTTGGTTGACTTTGTAATACGTATGGCCTTTGTAATACTTGGAGATTTTGTAATGCTATTGGGCTTTGTAATACGTATACGCTTTGTAAGACTAGTACACTTTGTAATATGGATTGTAAACTTTGAATAATTAATATTCTTGTTAAATTAGTTGACTTTGTAATATATATGGCCTTTGTAATACTTGGGGGTTTTGTAATGCTATTGGACTTTGTAATGCTATTGGGCTTTGTAATACGTAAACACTTTGTTGTATTTATCAACTATGACTGCTTGAGTATTTTATTATGCATTTGAGCTTATCCTTGTGATACATAAACTGGTAAATTTGTAACATTTGAAAAACGATTCTGCAAGAATCAATAAGCAATACAGTGCTTTGACGATATAATTTTTAATAAGTTTGTGATAGGTAGATAATTCCTGGAGCTAATTGTAGGAATTAACAATATATTAAGTTTTATATTAACTTACTCAAATTTAATTATAGATTTGTTATATTGTGTTTTACATTAGTCTTGTTATGTAAATACAAACACTAATACTTAGATTTTACAACAAAAATATTCAACTTCTTCAAACAGGTTTGACAACTATGTTGCCATTATTAGTAACTAAACATACACTAACTACAATGTATCGCTACACCAATAATTACCTTTAGGTATTCATTGTTTGAATATCTACATGATATCTAAAACAATGCACTAGTCTCATAACAGACGATGTTTTAGTAGCTGCTTCCATATTGTTGTATAATTATTGATAAGATCTATTAATCTACAGAATACAAATAACTTATTATATCTTTTAATTTAAACAAACTCTAATCAGTCATTTTATTTGTATAAGACAATTTACATGGAAAACCATGTATGTTTAGTATGCAATGACTATAATATCAGAACTGTTTGCATTCAGAGACTAAAACAGTTATATACAAACATTTCAGTAAATGTAATCCGAATCAGGTAAAAAATTGGGAAAACATTAAATAAATCAACTCAAATAACTTATACCAATAGATCTTCTAAGACAAATTTAGAACATTATAACTAATTTAAAATAAACAAATATGGACAAATTTCCTACCCCTTAATTCATATTAAACTAGACAATCAGTAATTATCCATTATATAATTTATATATTTTATTCTATATGATAATAATTTTTCCAGTATAATCATATGTAAAATTCTAAGCCATATATTTATCCATGTTATTTTACTATATTTTATACCAAGAATAGAATTAAATTATGTTTTAAAAAATAATAATAAATTTTTGAACTAAATAATAATTGTCTATGTTCTTTTATTTTTATATTAATTACAATGCTTTTTCAAAACTTATATAAAACAGAGTATTTGTAAATTTGATCATGATCCAATTGGTATAAGCTTCTTGGATAGTTTTATTTAACCCAGCAATTTATGAGAGTAAGGAATATTTAAATAGCATTTTATAGTTAAAATATTTATTTATGTTTTATTATATTTCTATTTTGAATTTATTACTTGTTTAATGAAACTCATATCTTAATTTTTTTATAATGCTTAGAGGACTGGATTTTAAGTTCTTTTTCTTTTTATAAGTACTCGATCATGATAAACACCTTATATCATATTGAATTCAATAGCTACAAATTTATATTTTTAAATCATTTATATAATCTCTTTTACATTTATTTTAATATTTAAAATCGAATATGAGTAAGATCAAGAAAGATTCGCTAAGAAATGTGGACTGTGTTAGGCATAGGCAATCGTTGTAGCCTAACTATCTGATAGTGTTTTGTGATGTCAGACCTGTACAACCTTTGTTCCCGGTAAATCAGGTACTGCCACTTTATTAAATGAATAGTTTTGCTTTGTTTGGGAATTGTTTTTGCTTAACAATAACTTTTCCCAATGAAATAAGTATGAGTTTGTGTAGAATTCTCTAAGTATGATTTCGATATGAGTGAGTTTTCGTAGTTAGTTTCTAAGCCGTGAATGTATTGCTATATAAAGTAATTTAAAGTTCAGCAAATGACATACAGAGATTGATGCAGAATATATATGACCTAATTTTTGTTCGCGGTTTGTTGTTTTGCAAGTTTAATGATTTCCTCAATTTTTTACAAACATTCTATCTATCTAAACTTTTAAATGAGGGTACGAACCAGGTTTATAAATTTTTTAATTAAATTTAAATAACAACATCCCTTTGTAACATCATATAAAACATTGTAACATATAATAGGAATTAATTTTTAGATATTTTATTGAGAAAATGAAAATCAATTAATATACAAATGTGATATCTGTATTAAAAAAATAAGAAACTAATAAAGATCATGAACTATCTTTTTGCATTTTATAAAATCATATAAAAATTCTATATTATTTTCCATATTAGCCTTAGCCAGTGGTGATCTTGTTCATAATATGTTATAAAAGCATTCCGCAAACTTTGTAAAAAGCTTATGTTGTGAAACACTAATTACAGAAGTTGTCCTTTGTAGAAAGTTTACTTTCCCAGTTTTAACATGTATTTGCAATAAGCATAAACAAAATTACATTTTGAAATACCTCTTTATATCATTGTTTTTGAAACAATATGAATGATATTATGCTAGAAAAATGTTCCATTAAATGTAATATATTTTGTTAAAGGTCTTTGTGGGAAAGATTTGGGAAATCAATTATTTAGGTAACAATTACATATCGTCACATACATGTAATACTGACAATTACACACACACACACACACACACACACACACACACACACACACACACACTCACTCACTCACACACACACACACACACACACACACACACACACACACACACACACACACACACACACACAGATACATATATATATATATATATATGTATATATATACTCGCGCAAGAGAACGTGGTCTGAGACGGTCAATCACTCTCTTAAATTTTAACTTTATTATAACACACACACACACACACACACACACACATACATACACACACACACACACACACACACACACACACACACACACACACACACACACACACACACACACACACACACACACACATATACAACACACACAAACTCTGCAACTTTTTAAAAATTATACACACAATATTTCATTTTTAAGTATACCAAAGGAATATATTTATATATATGGGAGACTGTTGTACCTTGAGCATAGTTAACCTTGAAACATTGATAATAACTCTAAACATGGGATTTCTTTTTCGTATGTTTTCGCAGTCACATGTCCACAAACAGTGGGGTCATTAAACAGAATAGTTTCAACCACCTAATGACCTCCGTTCTTAGTGATATAATAATAGAACCCAAAAAGTATTTGTTTTTCAAGTTTTGTTTTTTTTATGTCATCTCAGATTTTCAACGTAAGTTTACTTTTTTCTAATCCAATCATAATAAAACCGCACTAAACATTTTGTTAAGTTTACATTAATCTAAAGTAGAACCCACGAGGAGTGAATATTGTATTTTCAAAATGGTGCTTCATAATGTACCTCAAAACAAATGATCTCTTGTATCTTGGAACAAATTCAGACTCACAACAATTGGCATTTGGAGAATCTTGTTAGAACGTTCAACACATATAATGTGTGGGGGATGCTCACCTATAAGAACAAACGAAAAGAAGGACTGGAACAACCAGAATCATCACTGACACGCTGTAAAAAGATCACAGAAGAAAAAAAGGCAAGAATAAGAATACCAAAAAGCAACAACGAATAAAAGTTTGATTCTAAAAAGAAGAAAGTGGCAAAATAATTGGAGTTTGACGGCGCTGACTAAGAAGATGTTGGGGAGGACCAAGATAAGAGCGATTTAGAGGCAAAAACACTTGAAGCAATGGTATTTAAGACGACAGCGACTAAACTGATGATAAACTCCACCCTCTCTATGACGATGTAAAAACTGGCGACTATCTTATCAAGATAGTTGGCAAGAAATTCATAGTCTATTATGTGTAGTTGCGTGCTATCAAGGCTTAAACTGCGAGAGTTTGTGGTCAGCTACCTAAGACATTGTAAAGGTAAAAAGGTTCGATTTCCTTTAGTGGCTGACTTAGCACCTTTTGACATCGCTGATGCTGCTCCGATGCCACCAACTTCAAGCTCACGGAGTGAAAGGACCAAAGACTACGAAACGTTAATTTTCATTTATACCAATATAATGTTCATTAAATTTAAATGTTTCTTTCTTTATATATCCTTTATTGTTAAATTTTTTTTCCTATGTTTAAAATGTCTATAAAAATTTAAAAAATTTTTTTTAGATTTTCTTGTCATTATATTTTTCTTTCTAGGATTAAAATGAAATTTCCTCTTTTTCTTCTTTATCACATACAATTTACCTACTTGAGACCATTTCCAGCCAATCAATTTGTTCTTCTTTCAATTGGTCTCAATTTTATACTGCAAAATGATTTACCTTAAAATATTTTTTTAAAAGGCAATAATTTTTTTTTTGTAGTTTTATATATTCCAAGGTACAGCTCAACTTGTTTCCAGGTACACTAGAAACTTTGTACCTTGAAACAAATATGAGTTTCGTAGACTTTGGCACCATGAATATTTATGTAATAGACTTACAATAAATATTTCGTAACTCCTAAATAATGAGGGGTTTTTATTAAAAAAATTGTAAAAACAAAAATAAAGCATCCATATGGCTTACAAAAATCATTAAGCAAAAGTGTACTGAGGTATAACAGTCTCCCCTATGTACATTATAAAATATTTTTTCTTGTGGAATAATCAAAAAACATGAGAAAGAAAATACAAATACAAGAATACTTTAATTGTTTCATTCAATTCAAAGCTATCGTTGGCAAAAAGTAACAAAATGTTCCTGATGATTTTGGTACTGTCAACGAAAAGCTTTGAATTGTATGAAACAATAAAATTTCTTGTATTTCCTCATGTTTATATATATATATATATATATATATATATATATATATATATATATATATATATATATTAGGTACTCTTATATAATCAAATAATAAACCTTTTTACAAACACGTATTTCAATGGTTACTAATCTTTATTTATGGTAATTATTAAATTAAAATTAATCAATTTCTTTTTAAAGTTTATTTGCACAAGAATACGCAGGTATATATAATCTATGATTACTAAATCATAATGTATTTTAATACTGAATTTTCTATAAGAAGCTTTTACTTGATAATGTTGATTTTGAACACAACCCAGTTATTCCTTGTTATTCTGTAAACAAACTATCAATATTCAACCATTTGAATTTAACCTCAATTTTTTTATTACAATTACTAATTTATAAATTTCAACAATTTTTTAAATAGTTTTGTTAGTTTTAACTATTAAACTTTAATTATCTTTCATATAATATTGTTAATGTTTTCTATTAACTATTAAAACAATAATCACTATTCTTTTTCGTTGTTAAATAGATTTGCTTACAGCCCTTGAGTATATGTGTTCCTGTAAATTTAAAAATAGGAGCAGAATGGAAAACAACATAAAATGATGAACGTTTGTTATAGTAAAATAATAGTTTTTTTCTACCTCTACAATTGACAGTTGATTTTACAAATTTATGTGATGCTATGAATAAAAAATGTTGGTAAATATGCCAACGTCTAATAACATCACCATATTTAGAGAAGTCATAGTTCTAACAATAACCGTAATTATATTTTTGTAGTAATAATATAAATCTAGACTCTCTCACACATGGCAAGCAGTTTTGAACAATTTAAGGCAAAGGTTTAATGGGTATTTTACATTTGTTTATTATTTAACCCATTTTTTTATTAAAATATATTTTGCTATAGGAATACATTTTATTCTACTTACTAAACTACACTATAATATTATTTACTAACTAAAAATAGAAATAGTTGAAACGTTAACTATAATAAATAATTAAATGAAATATTTATCTAAGTTTATCATTTCTAATAAGTGATCTGTAGGCCTAATTAAGATTTTTTTTAAATGTATTTATTGGTATGCAAAAACGTTAATAATGATCTAAAACCTTTCTCTCTCTCGCTCTCTCTCTCGCTCTCTCTCTCTCTCTCCCTCTCTCTCTGTCTCTCGCTCTTTCTCTCTCACTATCTCTGATAAGTTACAGATTACAAAACTCTACCAATTTTCAAGAAGTAAATGTTCATTCATTGGAATTTAATATAATTGTAACAAAGATTAAGGTTTACCATCGTTACCGGATAGCCATAAATTTTTAAAAACATTTTCGTTTACATAAAAAAACACGTAATCTAAATTACAATATTTTAGATAAAGTTTTATATCCTTATTTAGAGTATCGTTTTTATATTGTTATAATATTGTTGCTCATGAGAATAATATATTTTAAACTCACATAGTTCAATCAGATATTTTTTTTTAAATTTTAATAATCATAGGACTTTCTTAAGATTTCAAGATACGGTTAACAAAATGAATATTCAAGGTAAGTCGAATATTTCTCAACAGAAATTAATTTCAAAGTACGTCTTTTTATTTAAATATAAATTAAACAATGTTTTATAGTTAATGAGATTCAGACTTAGAGATAGGAAAAGTGAACTACCATTAAAAAAATAGTTTCAGTATATTTTAACAGCAAAACATCATCTTGTGTATGATTACACTTTTAGAACTATATCAAAACAAAATTATTGTTTCCCTTTAAACTCTTCTATAATTCTAAAATAACATTCTTTGAAACGTTAATAAAATATCTGAGGTAATTGTTTTATGCAAAGGAAACAAAATATTATCTCACAATATCTATATCTATAAAAATGAATGTGTTGTGTGTATGTATGTATGGGTAGCCTTCAAATGACCAAACTTCATTCAACCTTGTATGTATGTGTGTCTGTATGTATGTTATAGAGGCCTAAGCCGTTGAACAGAAGTTGATGAAATTTGAAGGGTATGTTTAACATACTTCCAGGATGGTTCCGGTGAGGTTTGGTGTAGATCCATTTACAGGGCTCCGTCCCAGAGGCTTAGGATGGTTCGTGTGAGGTTTGGTATAGATCCAATTACAGGGCTCCGCCCCAGAGGCTTAGGATGATTCAGTGTAAAGCCTTCCATAAGTCTAATGTTAAAATGTATATCTATACTAGTCCTACTAAAATTAATTTTTAAAAATTATAAAAATTATGTAAGACAAAATATATTATTAATTATTTTAAACTTTTTAATTATTGATTTAATTATTGTTTAATTATTGTACACTTATTGTTATTAAAAGTATAATCGCCGATAATATTCTTGCGAAATTTGAATCAACCAAAACTGTACAACGGAACCAGAATAACAAAAAAAAAACAACTTAATCCAGGCAGAAATCAGAGGTGGTAAGCCCAGAGGCTTAGGATGATTCAGTGTAAAGCCTTCCATAAGTCTAATGTTAAAATGTATATCTATACTAGTCCTACTAAAATTAATTTTAAAAAATTATAAAAATTATGTAAGACAAAAATATATTATTAATTATTTTAAACTCTTTAATTATTGATTTAATTATTGTTTAATTATTGTACACTTATTATTATTAAAAGTATAATCGCCGATAATATTCTTGCGAAATTTGAATCAACCAAAACTGTACAACGGAACCAGAATAACAAAAAAAAAAAAACAACTTAATCCAGGCAGAAATCAGAGGTGGCAAGTTCAAAGGAGAGATGGTTATAGTTTCATAAATACCGATGATTTCATCAGATCTACCTATTGATTTCAAACGACTAAAATTTCCTTTGCGACTTGCATTTGCAATAACCATAAATTAGGTAAACGGACAATCATTGCCTGATTAAATTTGGAACATTCGAGCTTTTACCATGGACAATTATACGTTGCGTGTTCACGTGTTGGGACACATCAAATTTGTATGTTTATACGCCTAATGAAATGAAGAAAAACATTGTCTATCCTCTGGCGTTGCAGTAAATGGAATATATTTATTTACATGTTTGATTTGCTTTTCTTATTGCAAAAGTTATGATTTCGGCGCAGCAATGCGCGCCGGATAACGTGTGTATTTCAATAAATTGTAATAACTAAAAAGTGTAAAAGGGGGTTGCTAATATATAGGGATGTTGGAGGGTAAAGATAAATCAGAGCTAGTTACCGCGTAAATCTCTGTTGGTGGTTAGGAGGTGAGGCGCAAGTATATGCTCTGAGTTGTGTGTCTGGATTCTCTCCGTGCCCAATGAACGTCTTCACAGTGTTCACTGTACAAGTGCATAGTCATATTGTATTCACAGAAAACTTTTAAATTTTGTAAGTTTTAAACGTGTAACAAATCATTAAGTTGTCAAGTTTTGGTTATCAGAAATTTAAAAAGAACAATTTACAATAAAATGTGCACTTGACACTGAAATATCTATAAAATAAAACACCTTACAATATATATATACGTTTGTGTGGTGCGCGTTAATTAAAAATAACATAATTTATATTTAAATACATGATATATATTTACAAATAAATAAATATATTATAAATAATTCTCGTATTTCAATAACTTTAGTTTTTAATATATATATATATATATATATATATATATATATATATATATATATATATATATATATATATATATATATATATATATATATATATACATATATATATATATATATATATATATATATATATATATATATATATATATATATATATATATCCTCGATAATTCAACGTAGACGTTACTGAGACCACCTCAGATTACCGAAAACTCGGTTTACACAGAAGTACGTTCCTGTGTAATAGAAACAATAGGTGCCTGAATGAACTTATAAAGGAACAATGCACTTAATAAGTCTATATAACTTTTTATGAACATTTTTTTAACCCCGACTCATTCCCTTGCATACAGTATAATTATAAACATTTCTTGACAGCTTGTTCTTTTAACTTGAATACCGTATTGATATAAACATTAAATGGCAACTTGAGCTATTTAACTTGAATACCGTATTGATATAAACATTTCTAGGAAGCTTGACATATTTCCTTTGCATACTGTAATAATATCTACATCTCTTGGAATCCTAGCTCATTAATATCTCTCAAATAAATAAAATAGGCTCAAACAGAAATAGCTTAACGGAAGTTGGAAATAATCTGACCGGATTTTCGAGGCTCAACTGTATGCATATATATATATATATATATATATATATATATATATATATATATATATAACAAAAGTCTGAATACAAATACAAGAATTATAATTGAATTTACAATTCATTTCAATATGAAATACTTTATATATATATATATATATATATATATATATGTATATATATATATATATATATATATATATATATATATATATGTATATGTATATATATATATATATATATATAGGGAATATATATATATATACATAAATTTACATATATATAGGGCGATAAAGCACTATACGTTTATATCACTTTTTTTAAATTATTTGTTTTGTTAATGTCTCGCATAATATTAACTTTGAAAATCACTTTATAAATCTTTATTACTATACGAACTGTAAGTGATATTGTGTACATTTTTATTTTTATTTTTAGTAATCTCGAAGAATTAAGAGTGAAAATTACTTCTAATAAACTCGACGTCTCAGGAGACCATTTTCTAATTCCTCGACAGATATTATCATACAATAACTATTAATAATAGTTCATGAAATGCGGCAAAATAAATGATTACTTCGTAAAAACTACAGTTAACGGCCCAAACTAATTTCGAATAAAATATTATGAAAAGTTTACTTTAGAGACATTTGAATTTTATTGAAAAAAACTATATAGTAATTGTTTGAATTTCTTTTAAAACTTTGTACGTAATGAATATAAGAATATTATATCTAATCCAATTTACCAATTAGTATAACTAGGTAATAACAAAGAAGTACTATAACTTTTAAAAAATACATATAACAAGGATTTTATTTTTTATTACAAAGGGTAATGTAGGAGTTGAAGTAAGCTGCATGTTGGCATTTAAAATATCAGTGAATATACTTGAGCCTGTTGTATTTTCAGGGTCTCAGGAGGGTAAAATAGTACATCTTCTTTAACTCGTAGGTCGCAAATTTCAAGCATTTTTTATAAATATCTTTCAGTCTGGTACAATCACTACCTGCATTTCATAAATACAAAGTATCAATATAAATTACTCAGTAAAAGAATACTTGGTGAGGAAAATGAAAGGATAACTGATCTAAAAGTGTTTTAATTCTTACTTCACAATTATTCAACGTTTTTGCAACAGTTTTTAATGATGTTTAGAGATTTATTTTTTAGTTTAACAGAAACAAATATATTTTATTTGAAATTTATTACATTGATTCAACATTTAGTACTTACTTGTTGTCCACATATTTTTTGGGCAATTCTGAAACATAGAAAAATGTGTTAATATATGTAATAATTAAAATAATTGTGTACGGTTTTATCTAGTGGTAAATATGAATGAATTGAATTGTCGATGTAAATATTGTAAAAACAAGTAAAAAAAAATTGAAGTCAATTTCCACGTAAGCCAACAAAAAAATCATGTTTTACTTTCTTTTTATTTTATAATTTCAACTAATATAAATATGCCTATACATGTGTCAGAATAACAATAATAAGTGGCAAAATAGAAACCGAATTTCCTTGGAACTTTCCATTTTCCTTTCTATGTGTGGTATTATTTATGTTTGTTAATATTTATACGTTTTTTTTTGTAGCTTGGATTTTGTTGTAGTATTTTTCCGCTTTCTTTTCGCATTATCCGTTTATGAAGCAAGGTTCGATAGTTACCATTAATTCTGTGTGATGTTATTTTATCCTTTAATTTAATTGTTTAATCTTTGAATATTATTTATTATATTGAGTGGTAACCATGATAATAATTTGAGTTTGTAAATTGAAGGCTTCGACGAAGACCAGATGGAAGGAAAAGCAAAATTCATATATACATCTGCGAGATATAAACTTCTAGCTATGGGAAAGTTGGGTATAAACATGAAGATACTCAGTTCGAATCCGGCCTTGACTCCCAAAGCTTTTCTTTTAAATACTGAACAAATATTTGACAAAACTGTATTAACATCAATTGTCATCCACCGCAAGTTTTAAAATATTTATTTGAAAGTGGTTGGATGAATAAAAATATTAACGATGTAAAAAGTAACGATTGAAGATTTGTACAAGCTATATATGAGGAGAGTGTTAGCTAATAAAAGGAATATAATAATACAAAGTTTGAAAGTATAACATTTACTTTCTACACATCTAGGCCTATACCTATAATGTATTGTTATAAAAGCATTGTGTAAATCTTAACATTCAATAAATAGACATAATGTAACAATAGTTAAAGGTTTAATTAGTATATTTAATAATTAATAACCTTATTTTTAAAACATAAACATATTATTACAACCAAGATTATTTAAACCATGGTAAATTTAATTCATTTTATAGATTAAATTGAACAATATCTTGAACAATTAAGTATACTGCCATGAGCTTTAGTCACCTGTTAACAGTTAAAACTACACTCTTTACTTGAGAGAATCCGGTTACAATTTTAGTCTTGTTAAATTCCGTTATTAGCTCAGACTCTACCAATATATACATCATGTACAAATTTTCAATCATTGATAAAATACGTTTTTATTCGTGCAGTCATGTTCAAATACATTTTTTAACCTATAGTGGTTGGCAATTGATTTTATTAGCGTTTTTTCAAATATTTATTTAATAATTAAATTACAAAAATTTGGGGCACTAGGTCAGATTCAAACTAAGTATCTTAATGCTCTAAGTCTAGCATTTTGGCACTTTTACAACTTTCCCATAGCTAGAAGTCTACTTCTCAAAGATGTATATGAATATTTCTTTTCCACCAATCTGGTTGTCGTCGAAACCTCCATTGTACATCCAGAGATAGTACAAATCTATTGAAAAATAGAGATAGTATAAATAGTAAGAAACAAAAATAATAGTCCAACACTATACACATAAAGAAAGATGTCAAGAATACTCCTTCGGTTTTTTGCCAGTTGATATTGCTATCCTGACATAAGTATAAACATAGTGTTATTATTTGTAATTATTAAAAAAAAATTAAATACATTTTTTTAGTAGTAGGAATTTACTTTTAAAAAAATTTATATTACTTGCTTATTAGATAGAAATACTATTGTACTTTTGCCCCAATTGATATTTTAAATCAGTTTTTTAGTTTTCCACAACTGTTTACTGAGTAAAAGCAAGATAAGAAACTGCTTCCAATAATTGGTTGCGACGTTGACAAACGAGACGGGAGCAAAGGGAGAACACTTTTTTACTTTTTACGGAAATGAAAAATACTGTAACACCTAAAGGCAATCTGGAACAGAAATGAACTTTGCCAGAGGAGAGCAAAGGAATTTGTTTTTTTTTTGTTTATTGTATTAAAACCGCTTTCAATTTATTTTACCTTACCTAAATTGTAGAATTATAGTTTCATGTAAAGTATAATATCAATTCTAATATTTTTCAGATATTTTAATATAAAAATTTTTTCTACATCGATTATAACGTGTAATTCTAAAACAATTTTCTATTTCTTATTCTATTAACAATAGCTTTATTGTATGTGAAAGTATGCAAAGAATTTTATCAAGTAGATTCGTAAATGCAAAAATCATACTCGGATATATAGTATAATTTTGTTGCGAAAGTATTTAAAAATGAGTTTTTTCTTCAAAATAGCGCGTGTGTGTGTGTGTGTGTGTGTGTGCGTGTGTGTTTTCATAAGTAAGAACATTTTATAAACACAATATCATAAGCCTTTATTCATAACAATTGTAAGCATAATCAAGCGTTATTAGCGTCCAGCTACAGAATAGATTCTTGTTCCGTTGCTCTACATGAGTAATCTTGTTCTAGACATGAGTAATCTTGTTCTAGACGTGAGTAATCTTGTTATAGACGTGAGTAATCTTGTTACGACATGAGTAATCTTGTTATAGACGTGAGTAATCTTGTTCTAGACGTGAGTAACCTTGTTCTAGACATGTGTAATCTTGTTCTAGACGTGACTAATCTTGTTCTAGACATGAGTAATCTTGTTCTAGACGTGAGTAATCTTGTTATAGACGTGAGTAATCTTGTTTTACACGTGAGTAATCTTGTTCTAGACATGAGTATTCTTGTTCTAGTCGTGAGTAATCTTGTTCTAGACATGAGTAATTTTGTTCTAGACGTGAGTAATCTTGTTCTAGACGTGAGTATTCTTGTTCTAGACGTGAGTAATCTTGTTCTAGACGTGAGTAATCTTGTTATAGACGTGAGTAATCTTGTTATAGACGTGGGTAATCTTGTTATAGACATGAGTAATCTTGTTCTAGACATGAGTAATCTTGTTCTAGACATGAGTAATCTTGTTCTAGACGAGAGTAATTTTGTTCTAGACATGAGTAATCTTGTTCTAGACGTGAGTAATCTTGTTCTAGACATGAGTAATCTTGTTCTAGACATGAGTAATCTTGTTCTAGACATGAGTAATCTTGTTCTAGACGTGAGTAATCTTGTTCTACACGTGAGTAATCTTGTTCTAGACGTGAGTAATCTTGTTCTAGACATGAGTAATCTTGTTCTAGACGTGAGTAATCTTGTTCTACACGTGAGTAGTCTTGTTCTAGACATGAGTAATCTTGTTCTATACGTGAGTAATCTTGTTCTAGACGTGAGTAATCTTGTTCTAGACATGAGTAATCTTGTTCTAGAGGTGAGTAATCTTGTTCTACACGTGAGTAATCTTGTTCTAGACGTGAGTAATCTTGTTCTAGACATGAGTAATCTTGTTCTAGACGTGAGTAATCTTGTTCTAGACGTGAGTAATCTTGTTCTAGACATGAGTAATCTTGTTCTAGACGTGAGTAATCTTGTTCTAGACATGAGTAATCTTGTTCTAGACGTGAGTAATCTTGTTCTAGACGTGAGTAATCTTGTTCTAGACGTGAGTAATCTTGTTCTAGACATGAGTAATCTTGTTCTACACGTGAGTAATCTTGTTCCAGACATGAGTAATCTTGATAGTCGATAACGTTAATGAAACCTTTGATAATTGTCTTTGTAAAATAATCTTATTCATGAAGTATTTGTTTTAATTAAAATCTTTACAAGGAAACGTGTTTGTAAATACGTTTGCCAATGTAGATGTCATTGATATTTTAAAATTTTATACGAACCAAAAATAGATGTCGCTTCAAGCAGTGTACAAATTCCGAAGATCCACTGTTACACCTATAGTCACTGGTCTCTTCTTCAACTAAAATCATACAAATACGGTAAACTAACTTCAGATTTTATCATTAAACAAACAAAGGAAAACTTTTTAGTCTAAGGTTTAATTAGTTTCAAATAATTTTAATTATTTTACTGATTTACCTGAATTCAATGCCATTTTTCACAATACTTTGGGAATAAAAACAATACTTCAAGTCACATACAATTCTTTTGGGAAATGAAATTAAAGAATTTAAGTTTCTGAATGTAAGCTATATCATTTCATTCGGGTAAAAGTGACCATTTGTGGTGACCTGTAACTGCATTCGTCATGTGCCAAAGGACTTGTGTGCGAATATACGTTTGTTCTCAAATCTTTGTTGGCATAATAGTATTTCACGGACACCTCATACTTCTTCTTTGCAGGATTATTACAAGGTTTTGATATTATAAAAATATCCGTGAGACCTGCAGTGATGTAATAATTAAAACAATTAGATGTGTATAATATCATGTCTAGAATAGTTTTATTAAACCAAACCCAAAATCTGTTTGTGCCAGGAATAAAATTCTATATCCCTTCCACTATTGCTAAATATTGCTCTAATCTATCTTTGCAATGGGCATACGCTGAAATTTTGTTTAATACAAAATAAATCAAATGACAAAATAACCTCTAACAATCCGACCCTTTCTAGTTTCTGTAGACAATATGGTTTATTCTTAAACTGATAACACTTTGTAAATGAAAAAATGAGATTTTTATATCTTTTTACTATTTTACTATTATGATTATTTATACTAAACTAAAAAGACGTAAAATTAAAATGACTTTACAATGGTATATTCAAACATTTAAACAAAAAACTTATTTTATCCAAAAATAAAGTGTGAGATTTAAAAATAAATTGTTTTTAAAGTTTAATTTATGCAAAACATAATTATTATTGAAATATAAACTCTTTAATGTGGTACTCAATAGAAATGCCGTGTGTTTGTTACTGATGCTAACGTAGTTCCCGACACATTTTGATAAGAATTAATCATTATCAGGAGAATAGAGTAAAAGGGATTTTAAATGTGTAATCTGTAAAGCAAATAGAAATTATTTAAAATGTGAAATATTAAATATGTTCAGTATTGCTTACCACAGGTAAATAGCCCCATGACGCTTGGGTTCCGCTCACATGTTGTGTATGGCAACATATCTTGCCTAACTCCACTTGTTCTGCCTAGCTCCGCTAAGTTATTCGCTATTTTAATTTCCTGTTAAAGTTTCGGTAGTGAAAGATAAATCTTAGGCAAAATTGAACGCTGTTTTAAAGTGAGTAGAATCTATTATATATTGAAAACGGATAAATGATGGTTAAACCCGTAAAAACGTAGAATTTATATAGCAGGTGTTCTCAAACTGGTTGAGACTATCAAGATGGAGTGGATAATCCTATCTGAAATTGCCTACACATCAGACATATGCGTCCTCTATTAGGTGAACCAGCGGGTAAAATGACGTGTATAGATGTGGGGAGTCTCATCATTGTTTTTTGTATAATGTTTAGTCTTGATAAACCATTGTTAGGGAGTTATGGTCTTTGTGCTGAAAGATAATAACTCTGGAGCATATAAAAGGGTCTTATTTAGTGCTTTAATTATTGTACGAGTCTTAATTACTTATATAGTCTTTTTCTCCGTTTTATTGAAAAATCTATGATATATAAATATATATATATATATATATATATATATATATATATATATAACGTTATATTTATTATTACGTTATGCTATTTTAATACATTTTTAGGATATAGGCTATAATGTGCATACCCCGAATCAAGTCTATTATTGTATGATTGCAGAAATATATATATGTTGAATGGTTAAATATATAATTATATATTATATAAATATGCATAATGAAGCTAATAAAATTATCTAATGTTTCATTCCTCTAAACAGCGTCAGTTGTATACTAAAATTGTAGTTCTTGACCAAATTGAAATAAATAGGGGGCACGAAAATGTGTCAGTCCTAGACCCAGTAATAGAGTGTACTTGATAACGTTGAACCTGAAAAGGCCTAATGCTGCAGAGATCCCGGTTGCTCTGAGGGTAGAGGAGTATAGGTTATATAGTTGAGATAAGATCAGCAATGTCTGCGAAAGCATTACATTCTGTACACTATGTATTTTCTTCTATACAAAAGGAGAAATATTTAAGATCCAGGTGTTTTTCTTTTAGTATAATATCAGTGTTAACAAGATCACGTATTGTTTGGTAAAAATCTAAGTTTAGTTGTTACTTTAATGCTTGCTGGTCAAGCATTCTACTTCCCTAACGCTTATCAATACACTCCGATTACCCTATAACTACTGCGTGACTTAGTACATTAAGTGATTTTTCCGTTTAACTTACACTCTTTTTAAATTTTTTATTTAAAGATTTAACATTACATGCCGTATAGTAAATAATAGGTTTTACGAATTATATCCTCTGTTATTATTTCTTGAAAATTACATTAAAATAAATTGAATACCAAATCTCCTATAAATGACGAAAAATTGTTACAAATCTCTCTTGCCAACTTCAACAAAATACGTTTCTCCTCTAACGACAGTATTTTACCAAGGTCCAAGAGTAGACCTGCTTGTCATAATGGGTTTCAGGAGGGGTTCTTTCATTATTTTGCTAAGGGTAAAAGTGCACTCTAAGCTTACCACTTTCTGAGTTAACGCTATTATCAACTTACCAAAATCAGCACAATACGACGTCCCTCTAACGACAGTATCTTGCCAGCCTCCATGAGTAGGGCTGCTTGTCATAATGGCCTTTACGAGTGGTTCTTTCATTATTTGATTATCTTCGTTCTAAACAAACATGATTAAAAAATGAATGAATGGGTGTTCATTCACTCGCCCATACATGGTAAGCAACATGATAGGGTGTTTTATATATATATATATATATATATATATATATATATATATATATATATATACAGCCTATATATATATATATATATATATATATATATATATATATATATATATACAGCTTTATCTTATCTACATAATAGGCAATACATGTTCACTTTGAAATCGTTGTAATATGAAAGCCACAACCCATAGGACAGGTGTTGCTTGATCTCCGGCGACTATACTCGTAGATGGGATTGTAGCATTGAATTGTGATCTTTTTTTAGTTATATTTGACAAAAATTTGTTTCATTTATTTTGAAAGTTTAGTTGTTTATTGGCGTTTTTGAGAGTACGGATACACTTTGTAAACGTACATATGTACGTTTATTTATAATAATTTATAATTATTTTTATTATAATTTATTTATAAATTAAGCTCTACAAAACGTTGTAAAATTACCTAATATTATCTACGTCTTTTAATATTCCCTGTAGGATGCCATAGTACACTATTCTCTGATGGTAAGGTAGAAACAAAATATTTGGCCAAAATCTTCACCCATAACTTTCCAGAAAATTAAATCAAGATTTTAACCACCGTAGTGGTTATTTATTAAATTATTGGTTAAAGTAATAAATTATGTAATAGCAGTTTGATTTGATATCCACAAAAAACAAAACAATGTCTAATTGAAAAAAGGTTTTAATTTATTACCCCAAAAAGCACCCCCCTCACCATCCAGGTTGGTGGTCTGGATGGGCACATATACCCCCGATCTGAAGGTATTATGCGATCCGTGCCTATGTAGATTTATATAGAAGGGTCTATAACGGAGCCTCAGGGGCACTCCTGAGTACTTAAGTCGCCTTAACGCCGTAAGGACCTTTTATTTCCTTAGCTGCTCGTGAGAACACACGTGGCGGAAACAAAAAAAAATAAATTTAACTGGTCAGGGCTTAAAACCTAACGACAAATCTGTCCCAATGAATGTGGCTTCGGCCCCCGTAGAGACAGTTAGAAAACCAGTTGCGAAGGCAACAGGAGGAATGAGTGGGGCACAAAGGAGGAAAGCACTCTGGCTTTCCTACCATGAGGAAACAAAGAAGGCGGAGGCGGAGGGCAGAGAAACACCGCCATCCCCATTGAGGAAACAACGGTCCAGGCAGCGGAAGGGTTTGACGGAGGCTGGGGCTAGAACCCGCTCTGTCATCCCGGAAGACAGTGGATCTGGTATGACCTTAGTACGACAAGTGAAAGAAAGGAAAGGAAGGAAAGGAGTAATTCTAATCCCACTCTAGAGTCGGAGGCCAAGAGGAATAGACAAGGGTCTAAATAGGCCTGTTGGGTCGGAAGGGCCGTCTTTCTCGTCGATCTCCGCAAACCTACCAAGTTTTCTAGTTACCTTTAGGGATAGTGTAGGCGTGAGGATGGAGATGGAGGAGTTCGACCACCTTAAGGGCACCGTCATGTACCGGATTCTGGATACTCCTAGTGGAGGAATTGTTCCGCGGTTCAGAGACACAAACTTAAGGGATGGAGTCGCAGCTTTTATTTGTGCTGAGGAGGAATCGCCAAAATGGCTGAGAGAAATGGTACCGTCAGTTAAGCTCGAGTTCGGGACTCAGGCAAGGCTAGTCCTGCCTGATGAACTGTTCAAAAGGGTAAAAGTGACTTTGCTCGTACCACCACCAAAAAGGGAGGCCACTCAGTTGGTCAAGCTCATGGCGATGCAAAACCCAGAAATTGGCCCTTCGAAGTGGAAGATCCTACAGTGCATTGAGCGAGGACCTACATGCCTCCTCTGTCTAGGATTGGATGAGGCATCGGCCAGAAAACTCAAAGCAAGAGATGGGAACGCCTTCCTAGGTACTCCAGACGTCACTTTTAAGTGGACCTCTAAGGACCCGGAAGAGAAGGCCGAGAGAGAGATTCAGGAGAAGGCGTAGGGGTCAGTTGAATATTGCTGGCCGTCAACCAATTATCCTGCAAATTAACTTGCACCACAGTAAAAGCTCCTCGGTGGTCCTAACCAGGTGCTTAAATGTGAGGCACACATTACCAGCGCTTGCGCTAGTGCAAGAACCGTGGCTGGTCAGGAACCGTATAAGAGGTCTGACTGCAGCTGGGCGCATCTAGTGGGGAACATGAGGGGCACAGAGTATGTATGATAGTCAGAGGTCTAGAAGCTACGCTGATTCAAGAATTCTCAACTAAAGACCTTGCTGTGGTTAGAATTCGAGGAGAGAGCGAGGTAAGTGGGAGCAGGGAGTTCATCGTGGCCTCCACTTACTGCGCCTACAATAGAGAATCGCCCCCTGCAGAAGTAAGTACGTTAGTTAGTTCAGGGAGAGGTATATAGGAATCTTAGTGGGATGTGATGCCAATGCTCATAATGAGGTGTGGGGCAACACATACACAAATGAGCGAGATGAGGAGCTCCTCGCCTTCTTGACTGAAGAAAACCTTGTGGTTTTAAACACAGGTGCCGAGCCAACATTTGTCACTTCAAACAGAATAGAGGTTCTAGATATCACCTTCTGTAATAGACAAATGGTAAGCTGGGTGCATAACTGGCAGGTTTCGGATGAGCCCTCCATGTCAGATCACCGGATCATCACTGCTACGATGAGGGGAGTTGTCCTCCATGTGGTGTGGCTTAAGAACCTGAGAAGGACAAACTGAGAAGGTTTTAGATTCTCGGTGAGGAGGCGGATGTCAGACTTCCGTGGTAAGTATGGTACATCAAACGAACTGAAAAATACTAAGGCCTACATCAGACTGCAATTTCCACGTCGTTTGAGTAAAATTGCCATCTCTCGCGGATAGATACTGGGCGTGGTAAGCTTAAGTGGAACAGCGAGTTAGAGGCAAGACGGAAAGAGATTAGAAGGCTCTATAATAGAGCAAAGAAGAAGAAAACGGCGGAGACCTGGCAGGCATATAACGACAGCCAGGGTCTCTATAAAAATCTTATAAAAGAGGTTAAACATGATTCTTGGGAAAAGTGGTGCTCAGAAACAAGCACACTGAGTGACACTGCTAGAATTTTTAAGGTGTTAGCAGGTGAACCGAGGAGAGAGCTTACGTTTGTCAAGAAGACTGATGATAGCTTTACTGACACCCCAGAGGAAACTTTGTGTCTGCTTATGAGGAACAGTTTTCCCGATATTAGACCGGTAGGGGACGGTGCTCAAAACCTCCGCCATACTGGGCTAAGGAGACTGGAAAATTGAGAGAAGCTATTCTGTCTTTTGAGCCTTTTAAAGCGTCTGGATTAGATAATATTACTTCAGCATTACTACAAAATTGCTTGGAGGATATAATAGGGTTACTGGCAGGATTACTGCCAGGCTGTGTTGCCTTGGGTTACACGCCTGGGCAGTGACTCAAAACGAAAGTTATCTTTATCCCCAAACTGGAGAGGAAAGGTTACCCAGAGGTAAAGGACTTCAGACCTATCAGCCTTACATCTTTCTTGTTACAGACACTGGAAAGCCTGGTGGACCGCTATTTGAAGTAGAGACCTCTGAAGCAGTATCAGCTTCATCAGGACCAACACGCCTGCCGAACTGGTAGGTCAGTGGTGACTGCGCTGTCGTCGGTTGTGGACTTTATTGAGGGTCAGATCAACAACAAAGGGATATTTATTGGGGCTTTTCTTGATGTGGAGGGGGCTTTTAATAGTACCTCTAGACTGGCCATCAAGAGAGCAGCTATGAATCACCGGATTTCTGATGGAATTATAAATTGGATTATGAGTCCCTTGGAAAACCGTTTAAGTACTGCATCCTTAATGAGGTGCACGATAAATGAGATGGTCTCGGAGGGCTGCCCGCAGAGTGGAGTGTTATCCCCTCTGCTGTGGAGCCTTGTCGTGGACGGACTACTAAGGGCGCTTAGTGGAATGGGTGTCAAGGTGGTAGGATATACGGATGATATAGCTATCCTTTTTAGGGGACCATTTGAAGAGGTCCTCAAAGACCTGCTTCAAGAGGAACTCAAGGTAACAGAGCCACGGTGCAGGGAGAATGCACTATGCACTCAGGAAGAGAAATCTGTGGTACTCATCTTCACTAGGCGATATAAAACTAAATCACTGGAAATGATATGTTGTTGGTAATACCAAAGTAAGCTACGTTGAGAGCGCTAAATATCTGGGAGTTATTCTGGATAGGAAGCTACTCTGGCTTGAGCACTTGGAGGATAAGTGCAAAAAAGCATAGCTACATTCTGGCAATGCAGAGGAGCAATAGGCACGAGATGAGTTTTGGGTCCACGTCAGATGAACTGGATTAATTCCGCCATTGTGGTGCCGAGGTTGGTCTTTGCCTCAATCGTCTGGTGGGAAAAGGCACAGAAAGGAACAAGTAAAAGAATGCTGAACCGGGGCTCTTCCTTAGAGGCATAACAGCTACAAGGAGAAGCACTCCATGTGCGGCCATGAGGGTCATGTTGGGTTTCCATCCTTGAGTCTTCATATTAGGATGGAGGCAATGAAAACTGCATACCGCCTAAGTTGCACCGGGCAGTGGAAGACAAGTAGCAAACGTCATAAACAGCTATTTGGAGATCACTGAAGGAGCTCTGGATAGAACCTCAGGATAAGATTCTCTTAATCTCAGATCCTTTTCTCTCAAAAGGGAAAAAGGAAACTACAAAATCCATATTCCTGCAAGAGAGGCATGGGCGGCATGTAGACCCAAACATGGTGAAATCTGGTTCACCGATGGGTCCAAGATGAAGGAAGGAGTGGGAGCACGATTTAGTGGACCGAGACACCAAGACAGATTTTATCATCGCCTGGAAGACTACAACTCTCTCTTCCAGGAGGAGGAGCTCGGGATCAAACTATGTGTTGAGGAAATAATAGGGTCTGTCAGGAGGAGCAAGACCATCTGGATTTGCTCAGACATTCAGGCAGCTCTGAAGACTTTAGGTAAGGCTAATACCAGCTCTAGGCTGGTAGCTGAGACTATAGCTTCTTTAGCAAAGCTGAGTAAGTATAATTAGGTATCAACCTAACCTGGATTCCAGGACATTCTGGTTGGATAGGTAATGAGAGAGCTGACACCTTAGCAAAACAAGGGTGTATAACTCAACGACCGTTGCTGAGGGCAGTGGGCATGCCGCCTCAGGATCGGCGCAAGAGGATCACGGCATTATAGACAGGTTGTGCAGGGAAGAATGGAATGCAACATTAGGATGTAACAAATCAAAGGTACTATGGGGTTACTCAGGAGATTTGTGGGGCAAAGAACTACTCCCCTTAAATAGACATCAACTCGGAGTTACCGTAGAGCTGGTCACAGGCCATGGGAATCTGAGGAGGAAAATGCGTGAGAGGAGAATTTTCTATTGAAAACATTATTAATGTTTCTATGTACTAATTAGATTGAGAATGTTTACTATAAAGACCATGAAATAAATGATAATATTAATCTATGATAAACTTGAGAACCAGTAATGTTCAAAGTCTTACCAAAATCCCATTTTCCTTGAACAAACATTCATGAAAACACTGAAACAAACATATGAAACATAAATTGGTAAGTCTGAAATGTTATTTTATACAGAATGATTATATTACTAAATATTTTTAAAGTAATTAAAACGCCTTTTTCATATTTTACAGAAAAATAAGCATCTTTTATATTAAATATTTATCAAAAGATATATAGTTTTTCATCGATGTGCCGCGTTTGCGAATAATAGCTATCATCGCTATCTTGATTATACTTACAGTAATTTCAAAGCAGCTAAATTGATGTTTCCCTTTCTTTTGACTCAACTTGAAAGACAGGATACACGTCTCCTGCTAGGTCCCCATCTACTGTTAATTTTCTCTTGAATGATAGGTTTCAAGATTCCTTCGTTATATCCACTCATTTCTGGTATTTTCGTTCTCCTTAAGGTGTCTATATTCAAAACGTGTTCTGACTAACTTTCAATTTTTGTCAAAAGAGACAAAGTAATAATAATAATAATGAAACATTTCGAGTTTGTTATTTTTGTATGGGCTTCCGTCATTCTTGTAGATGTTATTCCTTCCAAATTTTCTAATATAGAGTCTGCCTACTTCATCTAAGTTATACTTCATGTTCTTTTCTTATTATAATTAACGTAGTGACACAAACGAGTTTTATTAAATATTTCTTCTCCTATACAGATATGTTAAATTACTTGCCAAATAGAAAACGTAAACTATTTTTGTTTTTGATAAAAATTTAAAAAAGTTGTTGCAATCACCAGCCATCACTATCTTCTAAAACTCAGTAAAACGTATTATTCCTTTCATTTACTCTTTACGTTGTATAACAACAACTACTACATCGTCTTCAATATGTCAACAGTAAACATTTCATTGTACTTTACTTTAACAACCTTGATGTTCAAAATAACTTTTAAAACTGAATTTGACACACACACTAATGAAAATATGCACGCATATTAATATGTATTTATAGTATCATTACAAATAGGTCATAGACATATTGTAATAAACTCGTCAATTTATACTATTTATATTATTGTCATTTTAACTTGTAAAGCTGTTCTTGAGAATGTCAATAATATAAATTAACAAAAAGCTTATTGTTAAATTAAAGGATCTTATTCAATTAGACAAACACACAAACGCACACACACAAACACACACACACACACACACACACACACACACACACACACACACACACACACACAGACACGCAGCACACAGACACAGACACACACACACACACACACACACACACACACACATATATATATATATATATATATATATATATATATATGTATATATATATATATATATATATATATATATGTATATATATATATATATATATATATATATATATATATATATATATATACGAATTACGTTATTTGTTATTGACACGTACACAATATAATGTATATTTTATTTATAAAAATCATAAAATTTTGCTTACAGAAATATCATCATCTGAAGGTAAATCATCCTCTGAAACACGCAAGAAATAATATAGTTAATTATACAAATTTAAAATTAAATAGTATTCAAGAAATGTGTAAGCCATAGTAAAAACTATTGCTTGTTCAAACTTTACTTCAGACATCTAAAAAGTTTTAAAATTTAGCTCATACATGTTTAAGGAAAAAATAACTTAACCTTTAACAACCAAATACATATATATTTTTTTTATGTAAGAGATACACACAAAGTAGACGTTTCTAAGCAAGGTGTATTTATTTAAGTAAATCAAATTAATATACATCCCACATATATTATGACCATGTTTAAACTAATATATCAGTTAAAAGTAATGAATTGGGTTTTAGTACATAAGTAATAAAATTTTATTTTAAATAATTTATTTATTGATTTTTATAATTACATTAATTTATTATAACACATATTATACTTTTATAATATACGTTTATGCAAACGTAGCACTTACCCTCCTGTTTTATGGGGACGTCCGTTTCAAAAGACATATCTATTTTCAACTCTGATGAAACTTTCTTCTATCACAGTAATCCATTGTTGTAATAATGGGTTTCAACAGTAGCTTAACCCAAATCGGAACAATCAATTTCATTTAAAGATTTTTTTAACGGTTGAATTTATATATAACTAAAACTAAATCATAAAACATCTTTCATAAGTACAAGTTACTCTGTCAATACGAAGATTTACTTACGGAGACCTAAGGGTCGCGGTCCAAATGCTGGTGCAATCTTTAGTTTGGCCTTACACACGGTAAAACTCCTTTCAAAGTTGTCCGTCACCAAGAAATTAGGCATATTGCAACATTTTAACTCCTAGACAAACATTGGAATGAAATATTATAAGAAAATAACATTGTATGAAATTTAAAGTTATGCTTTTCTACTAATAGTGAAACTCCACTTCTCCAAACCCTGCTCAACCGGTTCCTAGCTTAATCAAAACGAATTATTACTGTGATTAAATTTATATAGGTATCCTCTTCAAGGCATAATACATTGTTTACAAACTTGATTTTATACAGGGTTTCACTGTAGTAAATCATTTATTATATGAGTTTATTTAACAGTAGTCTATACAAATGTAGGCTACTAATAAAATGCACTATGTATACACTATCTATGTAACCTTTTGTCGGTACCAGTTATTTCTGATCATGTAGGGCCAATTAATTGCAACTTGAAACTGTGAATAGAAAATATTGTTTGTTTAATAAATTATAAAAATAATATATTTAAAACCATTGTTGATAACTCGGATATATCATTTTTTTATGATACACGAAACTATTTTTTTACGTTGAATGCAACTTGTATTATCTCTCATAAAAACAAGAAATAAAATATAATTTGCGAACTTGTGTTTACCTGAACCGATTACATTGTACTCAATAATGCTACCGAAACAAGAAACTCTTATGGAATAAATGTCAGTGAAATGTTTATTAATAATTTATTTGGGGAAACACAAATTCAATGTTTATTATTTTGTCTATCAGAAAGAATAATTGTTATTATATGCACACTGTCAAATTAGAATAGGCCAAGTCTCATTCGTCAAGACGTAAAACAAATTAAAGAAATCAAGACAGTTATCTCATCCCATCCATTGTAGACGATCCCTCACACACCTACAACTAATCTGTTGGGACACATCGAGTTTTGGTAAATGGGCGTAAGTCAACTTGATAAACCACTGATTAGACCACATCCATTGATTCACGCCCTTTTAACAAAAACTGGCCATATACTCACATCCTTTTAACTAAAACTGGCTATTGACAAAATATTTTTAAAAAACTTACGCCCTCTTAAAACAAAAGCGATCCATATGTTATTTTTGCTTGACAATCTGATAAACTTAATTAATTTGGATCTTTTATTATTCCCCTTCAAAATAAAAGGCGTTTAGACAAATATAAACCGATCTACAATCTACAATCGCTGTTAAAAACTTATGTAGCTCTAACAGATGTATGACAAAAACCATCAAGCAGTCGATTTTGAACTAGACCATAAAAAAAGGGAAACCCTTATTTATGTAATAAATGCTTGCTGAGAACTGCCTGAGTTGTGTAAATTACAATACCATATATTACGTTTATTGAGTAATGCGTGTCCATCAAGAATCAAGAACTTTGCACAACCAGAAGGGGTTTGAAACCTTACTTATTTGGCGTGTTTCTATAGTTTGAAATTTATTATTTATTTAGTTAAAACTCTAAATAGTGCGGTTGATTCTTCTATTACGCAGATTATTTGACCAATAAACAACCTACAGAGGTCGATTTAGTAAAGACAAAGAGTTTCTAGCTTATATACCCCCAGGAATCGACAAAATGAAATTAAATACATATAATTAAATCCAGTGCAGTAGTGTATTGGTAAATGTTAGTCTACTGGTTAAATTACCTTCTCATATTAAGTAGTACAACTAAGTTGTCAAACGCCTAATCCATGATCCATAAAATGAGTTATTAACATAGACAGCAGTTGTTTCGACTCTATCGCTTATCGCTCAAGTAGGTTACCTCGTAGAACTAGTATCAGATAATTTACTTTTAATTATTATGAGAGAAATTGAAAGATTAATTCAAAGTAATTACTATACAAATGTATACAAACTATACTAATGACTGAATAAATGTTTTTATGGATGAGTAAATTAATTTCGCTATTAGTAAATACAAATTAAAATTAAAAGAATACTCTGACTAAAACAGACTTTTTCTATTACTAGATCAACTCATTGTGTACGTAAAGGACGTGCACACATTGAAACAGATCTGAGAATGCAGCCGTTCTCATAGTAAGGAGTGATGGGTGCATTGAAAGAACGAGGATATGTTTGAGATATCGCGTAGTTGAGGACGAGAGGGTACAGCCATGAGAGGCTATCTGTTGGATTCATGGAGAGTTAAAAGTCGATGAATACATTGAAAGAACGAGGATATGTTTGAGATATCGCGTAGGTGAGGACGAGAGGGGTACAGCCATGAGAGGCTATCTGTTGGATTCATGGAGAGTTAAAAGTCGATGAATACATTGAAAGAACGAGGATATGTTTGAGATATCGCGTAGGTGAGGACGAGAGGGGTACAGCCATGAGAGGCTATCTGTTGGATTCATGGAGAGTTAAAAGTCGATGAATACATTGAAAGAACGAGGATATGTTTGAGATATCGCGTAGGTGAGGACGAGAGGGGTACAGCCATGAGAGGCTATCTGTTGGATTCATGGAGAGTTAAAAGTCGACGAATACATTGAATGAACGAGGATATGTTTGAGATATCGCGTAGGTGAGGACGAGAGGGGTACAGCCATGAGAGGCTATCTGTTGGATTCATGGAGAGTTAAAAGTCGATGAATACATTGAAAGAACGAGGATATGTTTGAGATATCGCGTAGGTGAGGACGAGAGGGGTACAGCCATGAGAGGCTATCTGTTGGATTCATGGAGAGTTAAAAGTCGATGAATACATTGAAAGAACGAGGATATGTTTGAGATATCGCGTAGGTGAGGACGAGAGGGGTACAGCCATGAGAGGCTATCTGTTGGATTCATGGAGAGTTAAAAGTCGACGAATACATTGAATGAACGAGGATATGTTTGAGATATCGCGTAGGTGAGGACGAGAGGGGTACAGCCATGAGAGGTTATCTGTTGGATTCATGGAGAGTTAAAAGTCGACGAATACATTGAATGAACGAGGATATGTTTGAGATATCGCGTAGGTGAGGACGAGAGGGGTACAGCCATGAGAGGCTATCTGTTGGATTCATGGAGAGTTAAAAGTCGATGAATACATTGAATGAACGAGGATATGTTTGAGATATCGCGTAGGTGAGGACGAGAGGGGTACAGCCATGAGAGGCTATCTGTTGGATTCATGGAGAGTTAAAAGTCGATGAATACATTGAAAGAACGAGGATATGTTTGAGATATCGCGTAGGTGAGGACGAGAGGGGTACAGCCATGAGAGGTTATCTGTTGGATTCATGGAGAGTTAAAAGTCGACGAATACATTGAAAATAACAGGATAGTAGACACGTTGAAGACGTGAGGAGGTAATTCAATTAAGATAACGGTATGAATGACACTCTGAAGGGCGAGGGATAAATATATTCAGGGTGTAAAGGCCCATCTATTATTTTTCTAACTGTAACAAAAAAATTAAGAAAAACAAAACAAAATGTCTTATATAACACAACTTTACTATGATATCAGCGAAAAGGAAATTAAGTAAACATCTTATGAAAAGTTTCAATATCAATTTATTTAAAATAGTTTTATAAGCATTGGGAAATTATTTTAAAGTATTGTTTTATTTCTGCTTATTTATCTGAGTAACTCTGAATAATTGTATATCCCAATACAATTCCTAATCTCTTTTACGATTTTCCAAGAACTAAATTCCTAACCCTGTACTTATGGAAAAACAACTGTAACCACTCCCCAATATATATCAAATCATTCGGTATCATAGATTACTAAACCGATAGTAATGCTAATTAATTGTAATTTATTGTACCAATGTGGTCTTGATGTTGTGTAACAAATTGAAACTTCAACACCTTTTCTATCGCTATGTCGCTGTAGGAAACGTTATGAAAGGTTGTGGCTAAAACATTGTGAAAAGGATAAAAGCAAAGGAAGGTAAAAATACATTCTATCGTTATTGTGTTGTAGGAAACTTTATGGAATTTTATGGCCAAGGAATTGTAAGAAGGTTAAAGGGAAAGGCTAAAGATGTTAAGGATAAGGTAATGAAACCTAATATGGTTATAGGTTTAAAGGGGCGAAACGTGAGTTTTAAAGGACGTTAATAATAAAGAAGAGACTAGCTACTGAACCAAGCTTATGTTTAACGAGACAAGCAATAGTTTTGCTCAGCGTTAAATTTACCGGAGGAAAAACCTGGAGCTACTGAAGTGATATTATGTTAAAAGAGGCAGTGGTTAAGGCTATAGAATTCTAAGGCCAATGGAGGAGGTAAATATAACAATGAACGGATGTTTATTAATGTAGGCAGCGATAAGAGCTACGGAATTCTAAACCTATAGAGGAGAGAATTATTGTTGTGGAAGAACGGCTTATGATAAAGAAGACAGCTGTTAGTCCTAAGGAACACTAAACAAGACGTAAATATATTTCTGGAAGGGTGGCTAATGATAAAGGAAGGTGTAGAACGCGCTAAGGAAGGTTTCAACTAAAGTAAATGATTTTAGCCAATCTAAGTACGGAATGCTGAAACAGAGGATAAAGGACGCCAAGGCCAGTTAATGAATTGAGAAGTGTAATTAACTTCGGTGGCATTTAATTTCGATATCATTTTAACTTATATAAAAAGATTAAAATTTTTGAATGAACTCATGTTTTTATATGCTTAAAATGTAAGCTGTTCGTCATAGCGTGATTACCTCTATCTGTTGATTATTAGTAGCATCTATACTATTATTTCTTAGATTTCAGTAAGAGAGACTGAATACTTATTTTTATTACTTTTTGGAAAATATCGGCTTATGAGCCTTCAACGGGCTATAACTGTACCCGAAACCGTTGCGATAGTGTACCAACAATTTCCAAAGTTTCATATCGATCAGATGAATAGTCAGATTAATGCCAGATGGTCAGATGAACGGTCGATCGGATGAAGATAAACGGCCAGATAGACAGTCATTCAATTATTAATGTATATATATATATATATATATATATATATATATATATATAACAGGCTATAGGTTACACTATTAAATTTCGGAACTGAATGGAAAGGTATATAAAAACTATATGTCAAGCTTTATTAATTCTGAAACTGGACTAACAGTTATTTAATTTTAATTGTATAATACAAAATTACATGAATACTAAAGATCTAACTTGCTGACGCGTTTCGAAACAATCGATTCCTTTACGAAGCTAAGCCTGTACTGTAGAGGTTTCGCTTCGTAAAAGAAACGATTGTTTGGATCCAAGGCAGCAAGTAAGCTCGTAAGTATTCATTTTCTTATGTATTAATTAATTTATAGCCCCATCATGCAAATCAAGATGATTACAAGCGAAGTTATTCATTATTATAATATGGAAATGGATATTTGTTTTTTCTATACAGGTACGATCTATAACCTTTCCTCTTTGATGAGACTAGGTCTAAAATCTAAATATTTGACAAAGGAAAGAACGTTTCTACACATATCTCTCGTGTCAACTCACCGATATTGTTTCGTTTCCTTTGCTTTTCGGCAGCACACACTCATCCTCTTCATCAGGGGTAGTTTCTCGTCTGTTTCTTAAAGAGTTGCATTCCTGTAAAACATACTCCTCGGTAAACATTATTAGCAACTAATTTCCCATGTACTACGCACAAAGTAAAGTAAGGCAGTCCGTAACAGTCTATTTACATTCTTTGTACATTAGGCAACTAAGGTTTACTTACATTTTTAAGAATAAACTGTAATATCTCATATATACAGTAGGTAATATATAAAGTTTAATGAACAAAAGATTTTTCGATTTAATATTCTGTCCTGGCATTCACCCTGTTTGTATTACAATGCATTAAACAACATACATGACTTTATACTCATTAAAAGTCATCGTACTATATATATCTGTACATTAAGTGATTTATATTTAATGGAGGCCTAATATTACTAAAAGCCTTAAGTTTTAAAAGGAATAAACCATACATTTTTCAAGTAAATTGACATATATATTGAAAGCATATTAATAGAACGTCAAAAAAAAATATTTTTAACAAAAGGTAGGTTATATGTTGAATAAAACTAGATAAACTAGGTTAAACTTAAAGATAAACTAGGTTTTAATACAACATTTTCAATAATTGTATTTTTTTTTTTTTTTTTTGTAATTTATGTTTCTTGATAATTCCTTTAAAGAGAAACATTAAACGTATTTTATTTATTATACAATTTATTGTTTTTAATGATTAAATATATCAATTTATTAGGATAGTAATTAAATTAATTATCATAAAACTTCCTGTCAAACTTGTGGCCGTATCCCCTTTTTGAAGGGGACCTTTTTCTAAAATTTTTTAAATAATAATTATAGTATTGATTCTCTGAATAATTTTAGAAATTTTTTTAAATTAAAATGTAATTGTTTATAACACACTCGAGAATTGACACATGTAATCAATAAATAAATACCACTCGCGATAAAAAAAATGTTGCAATTTCATTTTAATAATAGAACAAGAACTTGCAAATTATGTTTTCAATAGTTTCGTTTACATAAAAGTTATTACTTTTATGTGCTTGTATGTACTAATTAACATTTGGATATTTCATTAGATTTGTCTGAGGAAACTGTTACAACAACAATTCATAAGTCCCTCTTACAAAAAGCCTCAGGTATCAGTATTGTCCAGTGCTACGGAATATATAACCATCGGAAATTTAATGGGTTTCTCTCTATAATAAATATGGAGTTTAGAGTAACCATTACAAAGTTAAATATTAAGTTATCTTGCTATTCAAGTTTATGAAAAAAATTCTGTGCAAAATGCATTCATGAAAAATTAGTGTTGTAGTGTAGTAAATCCTTTATTTGCACAGAGACATTTTAAACCACATACAAATATGTTTCCGAAACATTTTGAAACGTGACTAACATTATATAGGCCTATGTAAGGGTGTGACGTAATAATAACATTCAATATTTGCTAAGGAAGACAATATCGTCTTTGAAATACGTTTTAATGAGGTTTACGCTTCATTGTAAGACTGCCTAAGTAATTGATTATTATTCTAAACTGTAATAATCTCACACGCCATGCCTTCATGAACTCTATAATTAGCACTGAACTTTATAACCAATTTATACACAACGTTGGTCTAGCCTAGGGAGGGGATGGTCTGATTCTTTTTTAAAATGATTTTTTAATTCATAATGAATTATAACTGTATAAAACAACTGTAGCGTAATGTTTAACATAAATAAACCTCCAACCTCCAAACGAAAAGTGACTTTTCTTTTATTCCTCAGAGGTAATTTACAATAAAAAGACTTTTATTGTAATTTTATTGTAAATTACCTCTGAGGATGATTGTTGTGCAATCAAAATGTACATAAGGTTTTTAAATAAAAGAAAAAAGTCATTTGTGGTTTAGAGGTTTCATTAATTTATGTTTCATAATCAATTAATTTACGTATTTATTTAACTTAGTTTTAAAAAAATATAAGATAATCTGTTACTAAACTAAAATCACAATCTGTACGTACCACAATAATTAGGCACCAAATAAAAGTATCCAACAGAATTGTCAACCTCATGTTTGGCGTGGTCGAGTGACAACAATGGTAGATACTCGACACCAAAACTGTGATTTATATAAAGGGCACTTCCGGTGCTTTAGAATACTAACATATTTACTATGTTTTCTAAATGTCATTTTAAATTGAATACTGTAATTATGGTGTGACAATGCAAGAAGTGAACCGTGTTTTTTCAACCAGGAAACGTATTTTAAAAATTGATGTTATGTTGACGCTTGTTTTTTCAGGTAAATAAAATTTCCGGGTAAACATTATAAATTAATTATTTAATAAAAATAAATAACAACTAAAACAAAAATTATACCGATAGACATTCGGCATGACCCTTATTAGCTTGTAAATTTTAATAAGTAAGTTTTTATAAATACCAATTTTCACCTGTTAGTTCATATAATTCTGTGATACTGTATCTAAGAATTAAATATGGCTTTCGTATTCAAAGATGCTTACCTCAAGAAGACGAACTCTCTAACAGAGGCAAAGTGAACGAGTTACAACCCTGTATGGTTGGAAATAAATTTTTGGGGGAGAGGGAGATAATGTCATGGAACTTTCAGTAGAGAATAAAGACGATAATGGCCCAAATCTGACGGAGATTTGATTTCTACTCCCTTTACAAACGAATACATATTATTTTACAGTTAGTTTGTCATTATAGTAATGTTCATATGTCTGTATTTTTGTTTTAATTAAATCTTGTGAAATTTTTCTTTAGGTTATATTGTTATGGAATACGATATACCTCTGATGGGCCACTAACAATTAATTCGATTAGGCTCCTCTAGTTATGGATTAATAGTTTCATATTAACTACAAAATTTGTTTTTAAGATATACTTTTAAATTTTTGTTACTAATATACTAACCACAAGACACTTTCTGGCTTAAAAAAAAAAACATTTTACTTTACATCTAAAGTAAGGTTATAATTTCACTGCACTCTAGGAATCCTTTAGTATAATAATATATAAAGAGTTAGTGTATTACTTCAAGGTTTATTATCTGACAGGCAGAAATTTATAAATGTAAAGCAAAACATTCACACTTAATAACAGCAAATGGAAAGCTATACAAAATTAAAATCTACCAATGATTATATCAATGAGAAACTGCTTATTATTTGTCACTAAAAAAAATACAACTTAAATTAAAGGACAAATTAAATGAGGTATACACAAATTGCACATACTCGTATACAGACATAAATTTATAACAGATTGTTTTAAAATTTGTTTTTTAATCTATGATTTTAGTTTACAGTCATATGTAAAATGTACATATCAGTATATAAATAAATATAACTGGAGACCAAAACAAGAATAATCCAAAACTTATTACATTTCTTATATGTGACAGACCTAATAATCCACTTTTTGTTATAAAGTCTTATCAACAAAATTTATTGATTTTTTAATTGGTCTTAATTTATTTACCTATATTTACATTACAAAATTTACCCCACATTTTGCAAATTTCTACACCTTTATTATACTTTTCAGATTTAGATTTCTAACGATTTTAAAAGGGAATGTGTAGTTCTAATAGAGTACCCAGGTTCATTAGGAACATGTTTACATGGGAACGAATAGATACAAAAATGCATACGTTTTTATATATTCAGCCTATAATAATGGATTATTATTATTACCCTTACAAACACACATACACTGCGTCTGCCAAACCGTTAAACACCCTCTTCGTCCACTTCTCTCAGCCTAGCCCCCCTATTGTCGGCTAAGTATAGCTATCATTTACCAGCCTGGAAAAGCTGTGTTGAGTTCATTATAAGGCGTAGTGGCCTTGCACCTTCAGACTCATGTATGAGTAACATCACATGTTTAACATTTTATATGGTCCAGTGATGATGGCTACTTTGGGTCAGAAACGTTCAGGTTCAGCCGTATCGAGATATGATACTCTCTCCACCGACTTGCCAGATCCTGGTACCTATGGTCCATCGAGAGTAATTTGTCAGTGGATAAGTCCCTAGATTTTGTATAAAAAACCTATTTTCCCAGTAATTTTATATATGAATAAATTTAATAATTTATTTTGCTTTCAATTTAAATGTAATATTTTTGCATATTACTAGAATATTGCTGTAATACGAAATTTCACAATTAATTTGATTGGGCTTTTTAAACCTGCTTCAAAAGTGGGTTGGAAGAATATAATCTATTAATTTATTTTGTCACCATAAAATGCACCGATAAATATTAACGCTGTTTTTAAATATTAATATTTAATAGTATTTTATTGTAAAAAAAATGAAAAATAAAACTTTTTATCTTGAGATGTTATAAAAATATCTTACATTTTCACTAGAGCTGTAACATTCTATAAAAACTTATCTATTTTGAGTTAAATAATATAACAGTTACTTCAGCATTAGAAAAAAATTAGTTTCTTTAAAACCCTTTCATTGATTTCTAATAATTATTACTAGATTATATCTAGTTATCTATTAACACATAAATGTGTGAAGTGTGGTACTGTTACAGTATGTATAAACAATAACCACAGACGTTTTTGCCATAGAATTACCGTTTAAATTCCGACTAACGTAATAGGTGGTGAAAATAATCATGTCTCTAAGCAAAATAGTCTCAGAGGTGTAAACAGCATATGTAAAGACTGTGCGAAAACAGACAATTATTGTGACGCGAGAGCTATAAATACCGTTGTCTAGGCTAGTTGAATGCATAGTTTAGGAACATAGCGTGATCAATAGAATTAGTGCAACTGTAGCGCAGCAAATGTAGAGGGGAGGCTTGGCTAAAGTAAAATAAAGAAGAACAGAGACTTGAAAGATTGCGTGAACATATTACGGAAATCGGGAAGATGCCGGTAAGTTGATAGGCTCCAACGGTAGCCAAGATGGGAAGGTAAAAATGTCTAATGTCGATCTTATGATCAATGGTCGTAAGCTAGCGGTGCGGTGACTCATATTTGAAATTTTTTTAAAAGAAAATATTTAATAACAATATTGATAACTATTTTAAAATTGATCACTTGCGAGTACAGGAAGAAGGCTTCTTACTACAGCACTGGACATGTCAGGAAACATAAAGGAGGAAGAGGTACGGTGTTAATAAAGTGATAGTTTTGGGGCAAGTCAGATTATTGATGCAATATTGATCATTTATTAACGTTTTAAAAAAATGTTATGTTCGTATTTTCTTATGTAAAATCTGTATATATGTTGATATTTTATTATAATATATATATATATATATATATATATATATATATATATATATATATATAATTAATAAATTATATTTAATATATATATTTATTAATATATTATATTAAATTATATAATATATATATATATATATATATATATATATATATATATATATATATATATATATGCTGATACGTATTCCTTCACGGATGGAAAATATGATGAATAGTTACTATCTGGAGTACATCCGTTCATTCTGCAGTCCATAAATTCGCAGTTCCGACGTTACGATAGAATCTCATCTAGCATTGACGAGATGAACCCAACAACAGTAGAAGAGCGAGGGAAGAGCGCAGATAACTTGGCTCCTATATATAGAGGAATGAAGCCACGCCCATTGACGTCAATACACACATTGCCGTCAATCCACACACACTTGATCCAATCAATTACTCACATTCTTTTGCCTTTGTTCACCTTTCTGCCGATAAAATCTATCGATGACACACTTCCAGACTGCGGGCAAATTCAAAGTATCATCGCGTTTGTTAAGACTCTCTCTCTTCTCTATTTCGATAGCCTCACGAATAATTCTAGTAATTCTAATAATTCTAGTTTAGAAATTATTTGTTAAAACTATAACCATACGTAATACCTTTACATATTTAATACATTTTTTTTTAATTATTAACTTTGGAGCGGGTTTAAACTGTCGGAAGCACCGCTACCTAAGGTATATTGTACTTACCTCCCTGATCTAGTCAAAGAGCCCCTTCCCTCTTACCAGGTTTAGACGTTTCCTGACTAGTGTTTCACCTTCAGCATCCTCTTCCAGAGCTGTGCCATCACCAAAGAGGTTCACGCCTCTCGGCAAGTGCTTCACATCTATAAATGATGTGTGTGGTGGTCTCCAGTTCTTACCCGCATAATCTGCACACTGGTTCATCTTTGAAGATACCCTTATTATGCAGATGTTTCCTTAGTCCACAATGTCCCGTGAGTAGACCTGTGGCTATCCTCAATTCCTGCCTAGACAGATAGACGAGACTCTCCTGCAGCCCAAAGGAAGTTTTCCTAAGGGTTAGCTTACTGTGTCTCATTCCTTCAGCCCTGACCCAGTGCTCACAGTGTCTTTCAGCCATCCACCTTCACACTGCAATCTTGACCATGGATTTGGAAATACCTACCGCCGGCTCCGGTCCAATTAGGGGAGTTGAAAACCCCTCTCTGGCTAGTGCTTTTGCGGGTTCATTTCTAAATATTCCCCTATGCCCTGGCACCCAACCTATCTTGATTTGATTGTGCCTTGCCAGGTCTTCTTGGTTATTTAGGCACTCCCTGATTATGGCCGAGGTGACCCCATATCCGTTTAATGCCTTAATTGCTGCCTGACTGTCAGAGAAAATAGCAATCCGGGTCCTGTGTATTCCCCTTCTCGCTATCTCTCCCAGACAGGCATTTATAGCTTATATTGCCCTGGCAAGACAACATACAATGAGGTTTTGTCTGGTTCCTCAAGGGGATCGTGTGCTACTGCATTTTATACCCTGCAGCCATTCATCCATCAGCACGATGCCTTCCACCTTGGATTGGGTATTCAGTCACTGACCTTGAAGCACACCCCAAGTTCAGGACATTATTAACTGTTGCTCATGGAGCGAACAGCCTGCTTTACTCTCTTTCGTTACAACTGTGTCGTTAGGGTAGTTTCCCGCCCATACTTCACAGCCGCATTGCCCTTGGTTCACCTGGGAGGTTATTCTACCACACCCAACCGGTTGACTGACGAGGAGGGATAATTCCTCACCTTTGAACCATTGCCTTGGTCCGGGCCTGCTTATTGAGAAACATTCCGGAATCCTTATTCACAAGTAACCTACGGCCGTTCCACTATCCGCCACCCGTGGACCCGCCCAGTTGCTAAGGCAAGCTAACTGGGTACTTAATATATGATATATACGTTTCTATAATATATATATATATATATATATATATATATATATATATATATATTTATATTTATATTTATATATATATATATATATATATATATATATATAGAGAGAGAGAGAGAGAGAGAGAGAGAGAGAGAGAGAGAGAGAGAGAGAGATAGGAATCGTAGTCAAATGAAAGTAAAGTTGAAATTTTATTTAATTAGATTTTGTGATAATAATTTTTGTAAATGAGAATGATCAAGAAATATAATTGGACTCACAATTAATAATTATATTAGAATCACAAGAAATGTGGTTCACCTAATTCTCTTAGGAATATACTGTACGAGCAAAATAAACACCTTGAAATTTCAGTTATATTAAGTTAATTCTGTTTAATAGCGACTAGTTCCAATAGATTTTAAATAACGGTGTTAATAGATACATTTACGAACGTTGAGCATGGATTTTAAAGACATACAATTTTGTTTATTTGTGAGCAGTTATAAGTTAGCACGTATTGGAATCAACAAAGACAATTATTAAAAATGTTAAAGCTCTTATAAACAATAAAGATATTTTCATAACATTTCAAGATAAAAGAACTTTTATTTCCATTTTAAAATACTATTAAATGTTATTATTCAAAAAAAAAGTTATTAATGAATCATACTCATCCTGTGGTAAATTAATATGAAAAATTATAACTTTTCCACCTAACAGTAAAATCAAGTACAAAAACGTAATTAAATTTATTGTGAAATTTCAAACTAATATTACAGTAATAATATAGCTACAGATAAAACTATTACATTTATTATGAAAGGAAACTAGTTTTTTAAAAATATATTTATATATCTAAATTACTGAGAAAATTGGTTGGTTTTTTTATATACAGTCCAGTAATTCAACCATTGGTAGATTACTCTCGACCGCACCATAAATACCAACTCGGCTGTGATTATATTTTGTTCTGGATGACCCAGTTCAATATATATAGTATTATAGTATACATATTGTTTATATAAATACAAATGTAAATGATGTGTGTTTGCTTGTTCTAGAGATTTATATTTATTTGACACGAGTTAAACTCACTCCACACATTATCATAGTCCATTTTCATATCCATTAACACACACATCAACCCGATGCAGTCAGTAGTTTTATTAACCTAAATCCATTTGAAAAATATGTATTCTCTGTTATAATTTATAGTTTTAAACCGAGATGTGTCTCCACAAAAGATATTTTTAATAATTGTTGCGAAAACGAAATCGTTGGATAAATGTATGTTTAAAACGCAAAAGGTGAAAAACCATCTCGAGTTCTTAATGATATTCAGAATTTATTTTCAAATAAACAGCATTGGTATTTATTCTCAAGGCATTATGTTCTTTAAGATAGCCACTAATTGTTACTATCTACGTATATGTACATAGAATATAAAAACTTCAGAAATATTGCATTTAAAGTAATATTTCGTCTCTATTTGAATTCGGGATACGTTTTCCGCCAACATTCATTGTTATCAAAAACATTTTTATTGTTTGCCGCTAAAAATGAGTAGTTTTGTATGAAACATTGCGAAAAATGATTGACAAGAAAACTAATAAATTATATGAAAATCGTTACACCTTATTAGCATAACAATCCAACATAAAGTGAAATTTATTTTTTAATGTTTATAAAATATTTTAAAAACCAATATAAAAAATAAATTATATTTTTAAATACGAATTATTCCATTTTATAAATCAGACCTTCTCTGATCTTGATTTCAGAACAAAGAACTGCTTCTTTTCAATCCTTAGATCTTAATTAAGAAAACGTCCAAATTTTCCATTACTTTTTCTAATGAAGATTACAAAGAGTCTCTTAAGAATGTACTAAAGATTTTTGTGTCCTAGGGTTTTGATCAGAAGTCTATTATTCCTTTTTACAATGAAATCAATCGGCAACAATAACTCTGGTTTGTTTATTAATCGATATTAATTTATAAGGAGAAAACAAAACTTTTGAAGTCATTACATTTAACGCGAAGGGATGACATTAAGAATTGGTATATGATTCAACTTATGTAACAAGAAGAAAACAGTGGTTAGAATGCATGACTAAGTAAACATTAAAACATATTAAATAAGAACCATATTTAACTCAATTGAGTTCTTTAAAAAAGTTATTGAACTTTTAGTTGCTGATGGTTTGTTTGAAGTCAGCCCTTTTTCAGTTATCATAAAAACTTTTTTTTAAGTTCCTTATTTGTTTAATGGTTTGTTCGCGAAAAGAAAATTTTAATTTCATTTAAATTGTTGACAGTATATTTGGATTAGGAATTTCCATACATATACCAAGAACAAATATAAAGAACTGGAAATGTTCTCTAAAACGCATTTTTTTAACTGTCGACATTTAACAGGTAATGTCATCAAACCCTGATCTACCTAAATATATAGTCTAAAATTTGGTAACCTGACTGATGAATGCAGGACGAAAAGTAAAGAATCATTGAGTTGTGATTAATTATTTGTTTAACACAAAAATACTTTTCGTTTCGTCACACGATCAATAATTCGTTAAATAATAGAAAGCATTAGTGGGTGTGATTTTCACGACTGCAAGAAAATCAGGCGTTAAAGGTGGGATTTATTTAAACGTTGCCATGGTAACATCGACTCCTACCTATCTTCAAAGCAAGCTAGGTATTGCAGAATGCAGTTCTATATGCAGTCTTTATTACGTTCGCAAAATTTTGAAATATATACATTATATATATATATATATATATATATATATATATATATATAATTAATAAATTTCAAATATTTCAAAAACAAGAATACTTTTAATGAATATATTTATTCAAAGCTTTTCGCCGATAAAATAGTATCAGCATCTTCAGGAAAATAATTATCTAATAAAATATTTTTACAAAATTAAATCATATGTGCTACAAACGACCTATGTTTATAAGTATTGCACTTTATGTAAATTTTTCTATAACATCAATGACTTTATAAATAGTTTGGAGCCTTGATCCACTTAAATTTGTTCATCAATTAATTTGTCTTTAAATTTAGGCTTATAAATTTCCAATGTTCCGAATATATTCATTTTTAATCCCTTATTTAATTCTTTTATTAATTTCATATTTTCTATTTCCGGAGACTCGTGTCCATTTTTAATACAATGCGTAGCTAAATTTGATTTATATATGTTGGTTTGATATAAGCGTTTAAATGTTCTTTGTATCTTTCTTTTAATTTCCTTTTTGTTTGTCCTACATATAATTTATTACAAGTTTGACATTTTATATTATATACTCCATTTCTTTCGTGCATATTATTTTGATTTTTGTTATTGTTTATTAAATTTTTAATTTTATTATCAGTTTTATATGTAATTTGTAAATTTGTATCTTTAAATAATCTTGTAATTTTATTTATTTCGTTACCAGTGAATGTAAAAGTTGTCCAAATATTTTCTCTCTTATTAGGTACAAAGTTATTTTCGAGTTTTTTTTTCTTATTATATTATTATTTAATTTATCTATAGTTTTTCTTTTATATCAATTTCTAAACCAATTTGATATATTATATTTTTCTCTTTTATTTGATCTCTTAAGTTCATTGGTATTTTGTGCATTCTATGTAGTAAATTATAAAGCGCTGCCATTTTTTGGTTGTATGGATTATTTGAATAATTAGGTATTATTTGATTTGTCTGCGTTGGTTTTCTATATATATATATATATATATATATATATATATATATATATATATATATATATATATATATATATATATATATTATTTTCAAATGATTCTTTATTTCTAGTAATTGTAATATCTAAATAATTTAGTTTATTTTTTTATTCAAATTCATGAGTGAATTTTATATTTTCGTGTATATATTATTTATACATTTTAATATTTTGTCAATATTTAAACCATTATTATTTGATATGTATAATCCATCATCTACATATCTAAACCAGAGTCAATTTTGATCATATGTTTTAATAATCTTATCTATTTCAATGTCTATATTTTGTAAAAATATTCCGATAGTATGCTGGACATTGGAGAGCCCATTGTTAATCCATCCTTTTGTTTATAAATTTTATTATTAAATAAAAAATATGAAATTACTAAAAGAATTAATTAAAGGATTAAAAATAAATATATTTGAAACATTGGAAATTTATAAGCATAAAGTTAAAGACAAATTAATTGATGAACAAATTCAAGTGAGATCAAGGCACCAAACTATTTATAAAGTCATTAATGTGATAGAAAAATTTACATAAAGTGCAATACTTATAAACATATGGTCGTTTGTAGCACATATGATTTAATTTTGTAAAATTATTTTATTAGATAATTATTTTCCTGAAGATGGTGATACTATTTTATCGGCGAAAAGCTTTGATAAATATATTCATTAAAAGTATTCTTGTTGTTGAAATATTTTAAATTTATTAACTATATTACAAGAAAACATACCACCATATTTAATATTTTAATATATATATATATATATTATAACTTAACTTTAGTTAAAATTAAATTTGTATTTTATTGTAATTTATTTACCTTACTTATTTAATGTCCCACCTTCAGGTTTATAAAGAATAACCAATGTTATCAATTTTTAAACATCACTTGCATTTAGTCTCTTCAATTAACTCTACATATTATTCCAATTTTATATTAATATTTTGTAGTGACACGATTGATATCTTATCTAATATTACAATGTGGACTTCTGAGGCTTTAGATTTCTAATAAAATAACATAACAAAAAAACCGTATTAAAATTTCATTCTTGCTCTCGGGTTGCTATTAAGGGAACTTTGCTTTTTAAATTAGAAATGGTGAAACTAGAATAATTTTTATAAATTTTGATGAAATTGAAATTGTTCTGAACTTTACTAAAATTTAGATGTCTGTTGGCTACACTTATATTCAATTAATACTTAGTGTTCTGAAGAGCTCCTGGAATCTTGGCCTATGTTCACTTCAGCGCTTACACTTGACACACACAAAAACTTACTTTCTTAATATTAAAAAAAAAACTTTTACGTCTCACTTTTTAAATTTTAGTTATAAAAAACTCTTTACCTAATTTAATCAATTTCAACCTTTACAACACTTCCATCCTGGACCCCACCTATCCGCCTGCCTTCCTTTGAGACTCTCCTAAAACTTCCTCCTAAAAATCTCGATCATTTAGTTTTTATTAAAAATCCCTCATCTCTCCCACCACCAATGTTCTTTGTAAGTTCCCACAGTTCGTCTGATCTAACGGTACACGGTTATTTTTTCCATGGCTATATCGGTCACTGGATTTCCCGTCTTAACAAGCTTTGGACCCTCTATTGTCAATTTGCCGGCACACAGCTTATAGCTTTCCTGGAAAAGGATAATGGATGGTACCTGCTTTGTCGGCACCTTACAAACTATTTGTGTCTTTCTTTGCTAATGATTAATAGGTTTATTTATTAAATTTGTTAATCAAGTAAATTGCGCATCAATGATATATTAGTAAATGAAAATAAGTACTTCTATAATGTTATGAACTAAGTTTTAAAGAAGAGTGGATTTTGTTAATTCACAATATCTATTATAACCCATTTGATTTTGCCGATGGCATTTGCTTTAAAACGATGACTTAATTTTCTTATCTGTTTTTTCTTCAATATGTTCTTTAATGATCTATATATGTATATATATATATATATATATATATATATATATATATATATATTAAAACAACATAGGTTATTCAAATACAAGAATATTTATTAATTTATATTCAAAGCTTTTCGTTGGTAAACAGTACCAACATCATCAGGAATGAAAATTACAATAATGTAAGTTATAGGCCTAAAACATATATATATATATATATATATATTTTTTTTTTTAATTTGTATTTACTTAACTAGTAAGAATAACTTTAAACCATACTGATTTTTAATCAATAACTCTAAAATGGTTTTTTTGAGAGAAATAAGTTTGTTATTCCATACATTCTTCTATTGGTATATACGAAAAACACAAAGATATTTGTAATAAGTGAGCTAAGACGGTAGTGATGAAAATGAACATGCTACCAAGTAAAGAAAGTAATCAGGCTCCTGATAGTTCCACTGCATAAATATTGCACCAACACTAGTAAAAAATTTACTGTTGTAATAAAAATAATTTATAGAATTAACTGTTGCTTTAATATTGCTTTTGGACCTTTTTTTAAAATTTGCGCCATAAAACTCAAACATTGTAAAAGAGCAAAGTTACTGCATCCAGTTTATTTTATTCCTAACAATAAATGAAGTCATAAAAAGGCAACAGTTGAAACTTGTTTTGTAAAACTGTTCAAACTATAAAACTTTTAACTTTGAACTATTTAAAATTTACATTTCACACAGGCTTTTTAAAGTTTCTGTTTAAGCCATATATCAAAGTAACGTTCTAAAACACAATTTAAGTTTCAACTTCTCTTTTTAATTTAAGCAAGAAGAGTCTAGTATTGCTTAGAATATATAAAAATGACGATCATATAGTTTTAAAAATAAATAGTGTTAAATAAATACAAAATATAAATTTTAGAATGTTTAAAACGGGTCTATCTCTAATTCAATTTTGTGTTCTTTATTGTAATGAACAAAGTTTTATTTAGAGTTTTGTTAAATATTAGATATTATTACGATTAATTATTTAACGATTATAGTTTAAAAGAAATTTATTTTTATAATTTTAAGTTAAATTTACTGTAATAATTGGCAAGTGACGGACTGTCTAACGAAGATAGAGATTTTTTATCCAGTAAAGGTTTATTGAGTGGGGTTTTGGTTCTTCATAAATAACTTTAGGTACATTTTCTTTAGTTTATTTTGTAGCTTTAATTATGAAAAAGAATTGATCATTACAATGCATATAAGAATTTAATCTACAAAACTTTGTTAAAATATTATTGTTTGGTTAATATTAATCATACTTTAATGTGTGTGTTGTTAATTATATTTATATTGGCTTGTGAGTATCAGCAGTAAATATGTCACAAGTAGTACTTTTTAATTCAATAAACTTTCAATGTCTTTTCTTCAAACTTTACATTAGGTTTAAAATTATATGAGTCTGTTTTATTTATTTTCATTTAAACATCCAAACATTTAGTCCCTAAACATTTAGCATGTGGGTAACGAATAAAAACATTTCCTTAACCTTAGAGCATTAACCATGTGTTATAAATGCCCAAAAGACATATTTGAAAATAATTCTGATTTATTAATTTTATATGAATAGCTGTAACAGATATCACACTAATAAAATCTTAATGCATTCACGATACTTTAAGGATCTGTTCGGTTTTAGAAATGATGAAAGAAAATTTGTTTTTCCTTACATTATAAAATCCAGCTAAAGATTCGTCCAATTTGACGTGCACTTAGCCTAACCTTGGTTTAAATACAGGATTACGTGGGAGCTTCTGTTGTCATGACGACGAATAATCTATCTCGCTTCTGCCCTCATATGCAGGGATCTGTGTACCGCACAAAAACATATGTTTCAGATAAGAACCATTTGCAGTATATTCCAGTTATCGTATTACTTGCAGTGTTTCGCAGACTATAAATCGAGGGATTATGTGAAGCTATATATTCCATTTACTTGAAATACTTACTTTATTTTACTAGTATTGATAGAGCGCCCTAAATATATATACTATTCTTGTGGATTAAAGGCAACTACCTGTACGATTTTATTATTTTATACCAGATAAAACAAATAAGTAGGTATATGCCTACAGTAATGTAAAATCGAGAAGTATTGCGTCTCTTGGCCAGTAAAAAATAATGTTATCACAAAAGTCACACATAGTATATATATATATATATATATTATCTAAGTACATTATCTTAGTTATATTTAACCGATCTAAACATTTAAATTAAACATTCGGAATTCCTCTTTTACAGATTGTACATTATTCCAGTTTACTTTGCTAAACAATTAACTTCCATTACTGGCAATTTTAATTATATTCAGTGTTTAATTTTCACGAACTATTATACCTTCCAGAATATTAAATTTGGTTAAGCATAAAATAAAAACCATATATAAATAATATAAAACCATACAATTTAAAACAAACAAAAAAACAACAAATTTTATTTTGTCTGCATAAGATTTGACGAAGGAAATACAGTCACCACCATTGACATTTTTGCCTCGCGCCTTCAATTTTTGATATGCAACTGGTCTTACAAACTAATTTCTAATCACATTCTCATTATTTTATAAAAATAATTTAACAAGAAATAATGAAAATTTCTTTCAAATACAAATGCAATAAAATGACTTGTTATTGCATACCTAAGTGTATTTATATACAATTGTGTACAAAGTTTACATATAAAAACACTGAAAGTAGTTCTAGTGACAAAGTAGAAATCAGGAAGAAGATTTATATATATATATATATATATATATATATATATATATATATATATATATATATATATATACACATTCATATATAAACCGTATTAATATAAGAAAAACTATTTATAGGTTTCATACGTGTTACAAAACCTATCAAAATCGATTTTTTTTTCTTTTTTAATACGACTTTTTGAGATTAATATATAGGCTTACTATTTCCGAATGATTATTAGGAATAATCCTGAAGTATTAGGAAATATTTTAAATCATGTTTTATTATCACGTGTTGTATTCAAGACAAAATATTATTTAAAAGGAATATCAAGAAACATTTAGTGTTCAATTTTGTCTTTCTTATTATTTGTTTATCTTTATTATATTCATTGTTTTCATGGAACGTGATTACATATCTGTTTATCGTTTAAAAATTAAATTACAAAGCTAAAATACTTATTGCTATGTAATGTGGTCTCTATTTTCGACTAATAACCTTTGTTTTCTAATTGAGGCTAGTTAATGATACTGTCACCGTTTTTACTTTTAAAGACGAGAAATAACTTCTTGGTGGTACAAAAGTTTTAAGGTTCTGTTTTGCCCTTTAATTCATTTTACAAATTTATCCACCAACATCTCGTCCAAAATAATTATAAAATGAAGTGTCAATTTAGTATAGCCTATATAAAAAAACAGTCATACTGACACAGACTTTAGACTATAACTTTGGGGTCCGAGACAGTGCATATCCTATACACACGTTCTCTCATACAAGACCCTTTTCCATGAATTGGTGCAATTTATTCAAAATTGTAATTCTTCCTCTTCACTTCAAACTATATTTCAAATTATAAATCTCTAAGTAGTTTGAGGACTAAAATAATTCCAAGATAAACAAGCGGATTTATCTTTGCTTTTTAACAAGCGTTTTGAAATCAGATCTTTTTATCTGCGTTCTATTTAAAACAATAATTTTTATTAAGAATTCTATTTTTTCCAAAACTAGTTGGAAATTTATATTATTAAAACTTATTAATTAATTATAGTGTTTTATTTGAATTTACCCGCTGAATATAATATTTTAATTTCACTAATGGCGTTCTTATAAATTTATTTTTCACCACAGTCTTCCTTAGTTATTAACGGGATTGTTTGTCTATAGTGGTTTAATTACTTCAGTGGTGGTCTCACTGTTTTAATTATTATTTTTTTTAAATCAAAAACTTACTGAAATAATAGTATCTATTGCAGTGGTTGGCTGCAAAAAATCAAAATATTTAATTATGTATTAATTTAAATCAACGATTTACTGTAATTTTGGAATTTAGCATAGTGATTGGCTGTACAACGTTATTATACTTCAATTATTAACTGTAATAATTGAATTTATATGAAAGAGTTGCTGCAAAATTATCATTAACATCAATAACTGCTACAATTACGCAACATACTTCAAAGGATTAATATGATAATTACACTCAAGTAATCTTTGATATTTGCAATATTATATCTTATGACAGTCGTTTGAAACTATTTAATTTGTTTCAAGGTAGTTATTAATTTAATTTACCTCCGTATTTTTCGTCATTAAGAATTTACTGTTGCAGTATGACTCAATAGATTATTCTTATTTCAGTGGATTGCAATAATGATATCAGTTATTTAAAATAGTGTTTCATAATATTTTACCTAGCTTATTTACCGTAAAATTCTGTCTATTATTAAATTATTTACTTCAAAACATTTATAGAAGTCTTTCGAATACAAATAAAACTACTTGTAATTAAATTATACTTTTTGTATTAACTTCACTGCAAAAACTTACCAAGTTACTACCAAAAGTTAACTTTGCCAAATTAATACAAAAAAATGTAATTTATATATAAAAACCTTAACATTTACAACACAAAAACTGCAAGTTTTACTTACATTTGTTTACGAGCATTTAAAATATTTTCTAAGGAATTTTTTTTATTAGAAATATAACAACTACAATTTTTAAATGAACTAAATATTCAAATTTATACTTCACTTTCTTCATGTCGCATGGCGTTTTCAGAATAATGAATAGTAACATTCAACTAGAAACTAATTAGTGTATCTGAGAAGGACTTTAATCTACTTTACATCCTCTATTATTGGTTGTTGCAAAATTATTGTTTACTAGATGTACTTTTCATGGATGAGAAATGAGGAACAAAATGAAGAAAAAACGTATCAAAGAAGATACATTTTGCACTACTTTAGAGGCTAAGGGTATCTAATTTTGCCATTTTGGGATCAAATAGTTGCCAGAATCAATCTCACAAGAAATGCTATGCCAATTCTTCCTGGTGTATCCATGAAAAGCCCCCCCCCCTCACACTCCGTCATTTATCATTTGCATTACTTTTTTAGCACACGTTAATTTGAGTATGACTGATTGGACATATGATTGGGAATCACCGGTGTTGTAACCGCAAAACCACGGCGCATAACCACATCAAATGAAGCAGCCGCAACTCGGGGTGATGCCATCTCCAAATAGAATGTATCTACGATTTGGTGAATAGCGCACTTCGATCACAATACAATCACACAAAAGTACTTCGTTTAAGATGAATATTTAATACGAATTGCATAACAATCTGAATGGGATGCTGTGAATATGTTTGTTTTTGTTAATAAACAATGTAATTGGGAATAGGTCATGCTCCGCATGTAACTGTGGTTATCGTAGCTTGTATGGGTAGTGATCCCCACGTTTGCGCCAGATGTCGCCATTGCTGGTACACAGGTGGCCGATAAAATAACTTTTTCTTCACAGTCACGAGTATGTTTTGTAGCATAAAAACCGTCTTTAAAGCGAGTAGTAAGTCATGTAAAAATTTGACTTGCAATCTCTGCAGACCTTTTTGAGGTTTTGAAGCGTACACAAACAAATATAATAGTTTGGTATAAAGTACAAAATGATTAAGTATTGTGAGTGGTCCCCTCCCTTGTTGCCGATGTCACAGTTGCTGGTACACAGCTGAATATTAAAAGAGCTGATTTCCCGCGGTCCCGGGTATGTTACTAACGGGAGAATACATAAAAACATCTTCGAAGCGGGCTGTATATCGAGTCAAACGTTTACTTCAATCGCTGCAAACAATTTTGAGATTTAATGCGTACCCAAACCAACATAACATTTTTATATATGAAGATAAGCTTACAATATCTATCTTACTTCTCTAACCGAGCATTCAGTCACTTAAATTTAAATGTAAACATGATTAATGTAGATGATATTCATAATCAATAGATGGCGGTAATTGATGACAATAATCGCGGTGGCAAACTGCAGATAACTGTAATTACATGCATAATGTGATTGCATACAACAAACTTTTACTGAACAGATGTTTTAATGATTAAATTATATTACTTTATTTATTCTACATTATCAAGATTAAGGTGAAAACTAATAAATAAGTAATGTATAATAAGTAACGATGTGTATAATGTACTACGTATATAAATAATAATGCAAAATTTAGTAATTTATAATTTATGATAACGATTAATTTCATTTAAATAAAGGGCATTGCCAATAAATATATTTCTGAGAAAGTAGGTAAATGAATTCCCTCCTTCATATAACACAGAATAGTCGTATTGGGAGAAATTTTTTGTTCGGGAGAATTTTATTGGGGTGATTTGGAAGAATTTTATTATAAATTTGTTATAATGTATATTTTTGGAGGGTTAGTTTTGTTCAGGCTTAATGCCAGCATTGTCTCCTACATTTGGTCACTTAAAAACCTTGATAGAAGTGAAATTTTATGTCATTGTTTATAATTTATTTTTATTAATGTAAATGTTACTTAATATCATTTATTAAATATAATTATTTCTACTCGATTTAGTTCTTTTCCTAATAGATATAATGATAGATAATATAATGGTAAATATTAAGTTATTAATTTTTATAATAAATATTTTTTTTTCTTCAGATAAACCTATCTGTGGCTTATCCATAGTGTCGGATAAGCCAATCTGTGGTATAAGTGCATTTCAGATCAACGAATTTGCTACGATGTTTGCGTGTGTTTGTTTCTACTTAATGGTAAGTCTGTTCACTCGACAGATTCATTATTACAATATAAAGTAGCAGTTAGATGTTTCTTTATGGCCCCAGTAGAGAGCAGTTAATTAATTCATAATGTCTATGAGACAGGCCTTCAGCACGCGAAAATGGGCTTTAATTGTAGAGAACCTCAGAATGGCAATACATTTCTAATCCTCTTCTAGTATCTAACTTTCCAATAACGTTATGCTTCCCTCAACATTACTACTTTAAAGAAGAGAGACTCAGTTATTAAACGACTTTAACATATACATAGGTGAGTTACTCTTAAATGTTATTTCTTTTTTATGTTTATTACCCAATAATACACTATAATTTAATCAGAGATACTTAACTTTATTTTCCAAACACACTCTTTTAATACGTAACTATTCAACAATTTAAGCACTATTTGTTGCCACATAACTAGCATTTGGATATCTACAAGGGATCCGCGACGGATATGTTTGCAACAATATTTGAACGACGTGAAGCTGGGAGACCGAAATTACTATTTCTTACGTTTTTGATCGTAATATTCAATTACTATCAGTGTATAATTTTGCTTACTGCGGTTAAACGTTTTATCTCAAAAAAATGATTTACGTACAGTTTATGTTTAAGCGATTCGCAAAATTACTGTCAACATAAAGGTTTCCTTAAAAGTCACGGACAACAAAAACTGTTCTCGTTTCAAGAATTGTAATAGACACACACAACTTATTATTATAAGTTATACTAAGTTTAAATTACTTTAGTAAAATTTATCTGAATGTAAATAAACCAGTAGTCTACATTTAATAAATGATTAAAAATATGTAATAAACATTTTAACCTAATAATTTACAATGAGTATAGTAACATAACCTACCTGTTAAAACTGTTATTCTACAGTTGTTATAACCTATAACATAAAATCTGTTGAAATCAAATTACTTCGAATACTGTATAAAAGATGTGTTATAGCGTCTCTCGTGAGTCTCACGGCAAACAAAAATTTTCTCAGTGCGTAACATATAAAACCAGGCTTGCCATAAAAAATAGTCATTTCAAAGATGACCTAATACAAACTCAGCAATTGGAGAATTAAAGCAGGTTACGTCCACATGTGCACCAACTAACATGTTGTAGCGAAATAGGTAACGCAATCTAAGCAAGCAATTGATGCATTAATTTATCAAAATCATTACGTTGAGCTTCACAAAGCTGTTAGATTTCTTTATAACAGATTTATCTTACTCATAAATTACTTTAAAACGTACAATGGAATAGAAAAATCCAAATTGGTGCTCAATGTTAAATATTCTTCAATATTTGTAGTAAAATTTGTTTAACAAATGGAATTTTTATTACGTCCACTTGATTTTTGATGGAGTCAAAAGGATTACGTAAATTTTATTGGTGAAATATAAAACAATTCTGTACATAAAACCGATATTTTTATAATAAACACAATGCAGATTTGGTAAATGTAAACGAATAAACAAATTAACACAGACGATTCAAACACTTAAAACACGGCGCTGAGTAAGCAAACGACAGTGATTGAATGTAAGAAAAAGAAATTAGCATCAGAACCATTGAAAGTTTACATACTTTTAAATGTCGAATAAACTATTCAAATTATTTTTTTTCATATAATCTGTTACTAGTTACTAAAATGTAAGTTCTGTAACTCAAACTATTCTAAAACACAAATTGTTCTTTATTAAGCGTGAAATTCTCTTTCCTATCCATATATAACGGAAAAGCATGCCGCACATTATCTGAGATAGCCTTTCATATGCCAAAAGCACCAGCAAGGCCCTCGTATCTCACAAAGGGAACATATTAAATCAGATATCATTTCTTTACAATGGAGACATTGAGGGCGGAATAATTTCATACCTTGGTCTCGACAATACCTTCGATTATTTAATTTTCTGCTGCATTGTTAAGCTTAAATCACGGCATTTTATTAACGATAGCTCAAATATTAACTCATTCTCTTTACGATTGCGAAATAGTTAATATTCACGCCTACTAAACGAATGCTATTCAAAAATCTGATACAATAGTTAAAAAATATAATAAAAGTTATTTTAATTATTTACATAATTACTAATTATATATAAAAGTATTTTTAGAAATACCGTCCGATCTTTTTTTTATGTTTTAACAGTTCGATCTTATGCAGGGAAATTTATTGTATTTATTTTGGCTTTCACCAAAACCAGGCTTTTTGTAACATTTCAAAATTAGGTTTAATTAATACATTTTTAAATCCATACTTTTTTATTCTATAAAACTAAAAGTAATAAAATTATCTATTTAATTTTACATATAATCCCAACAAAATGTTATAGAGTTCAAATAAATGGAACAACACTTGTTTATCATGTGAAATACATTTTTCAAAAGACTCATATAGTAAAAAAAAGTTTGTTAAAAAAAGGGTATAATTTGGCAGTCTAATTTTGAAAAATAAATATAAAGACAAGATTACTATCTACCTTTATTAAAGTATACCTACGAAGCATCCAGTCAGGATAGATTTGATAATAATTTCATTCAACGTTACTATTAACCTTTATTGAAGTATACCTACGAAGCATCCAGTCAGGATAGATTTGGTAATAATTTCATTAAACATTACTATTAACCTTTATTAAAGTATACCTACGAAGCAGCCAGTCAGGATAGATTTGGTAATAATTTCATTCAACATTACTATTAACCTTTATTAAAGTATACCTACGAAGCATCCAGTCAGGATAGATTTGGTTTTAATTTCATTCAACATTACTATTAACCTTTATTAAAGTATACCTACGAAGCATCCAGTCAGGATAGATTTGGTAATAATTTCATTCAACATTACTATCTATCTATATTAAAGTATACCTACATAGTATTCAGTTAGAATAGAATTGGTTGTAATTTTGGTAAATATTTGGCTTATTGCCAATGCAGAAAATAGCAACCAATCTATCCTGACTGGATAGTTTATAGGTATATTTTAATATAATTAGATAGTAATATTGTATAAAACTATAACCAAATCCATCCTGACTGGATACTTCGTAGGTATACTTTAATATAGGTAGATTGTAATGTTGCATAAAATTATAACCAAATCTATCCTGACTTGATACTTCGTAGGTATATTTTAATGTAGGTATATGGTAATGTTGTATAAAATTATAACCAAAAGTTAAATATTTAGATTTTAAGTTTATTATTAAAATAAACTGACTTTGTTGTAGTGCGGTTCACTGTAGTTACTGCGCGGCCGGTTCACGCTATTACAGACTAACATTAAAAATGTGCAGAAAATCAACTTTTTGTATTTTCCGCGGAAAAAAGTTAATATTAGTTTTCTACACATTGAAATGGGTAATTAAAAACAAACAAAACATTTTTAACAATATCATTAAGACTCGTTTACGCTATACATGCAATTACATGTTTACGCTATACATGCCATTACATGTTTACGCTATACATGCCATTACATGTTTACGCTATACAAGCCATTACATGTTTACGCTATACATGCCATTACATGTTTACGCTATACATGCCATTACAATTTAACATTTAAAACGTGAAAAAAGTCACTTTCCGTATTTTACGCAGAAAGAAAAGTTGATATTCGTGTTCTACACATTAAAACTAGTAATTTAAAAACAAAACAAAAATTTTAAAAAATCGTCATTAAAACTATATTTTTACTGATTGTGAAGTGGGAAACATTGATGTAAAAGTTAGTCGGTGATCATGGATGCAAAATTCACTGACATAATGGTTTACTAAAAACTTTAAACTACTTTATAAATTGTTTTAAAGTTTTTTAACAAATAGAAATATTTTGTCTCAATATATAAAAGTTAAATAGAAATACATATAACTTATTTCATTATTATTTGAAAACTAATATATATAACTCAACCTGTTTCGTAATAGCAAGTATGTAATCAAAGAATCTCAATAAAATTTCATTTATTTTAATTTGTTAAAATCATTTTAAGGGTATCAAGAGACATGGTGAGAGAAGAAACATCCTACCCTTATCCGTAATTTCCTCCTCATCACTAAGTCGAAGAGGGGTAAATACTCGCACATAACTAACAACTCGATAGAGAGTACAATACTTAAGGAAAGGTACACTGTCCAACAGTTCTCTATATAGGAACTCCACAATGAAATCCATATCCTTACACTAATCCTAATATAATAAAATCTACAATATCCCTCCCACGTCTCTTACAGGCGATGTGCTCTCTTTATTTGATTACCTTATAACATACAAAATTTTACAAGTTCAAACTTCATGAGATAAATTTCTCAGAGTATAATTCATATCACAGTTATAAGTAAAAATATGACGGTTTGTGTATATAATATATATATATATATATATATATATATATATATATATATATATATATATATATATAACATAAAACAAGTAAAATATATATTTTTAAAGTCAATTCCTACTTCAATCAACCAAGAAAAATTGTATTTTAGTTTATTTTTACTTTGAAATTTCAAATAATATAAATGTGTATATACATATGTCAGAATAACAATATTAAGTGGCAAAATAGTAAGCGAATTCCTTTTCAATTTTCCATTTTCCTTTCTGTGTATGGTATCAAACTATTATTTTTGTTTATTAATATTTATACGCTCATTGTTTTCGTCTCATGGATGGTCTGTAATTTCTTTTCGCCACCTTTCCATTCTCTATTTGTAACGGAAGGTTTGATACCGTTAATCCAGTTTGTTTGTTTATTATATTCTTTTCTTTCATTTTCAACCCTAGAACTGTATTTATGATAATGTGTGGTAAACATGGTAACAATTAAAAATTGTGTAGTAGAGGGATCAACGATAGCCAGTTGGGGGCAAAAAAATCATATATAGTCCTACATCTTTGATAAGTATATTTTTAGTTCTGGGAAAGTTTGAGCAGTGTCAAAACTCGCTAGACTTCGAACAAGATAACCAATTCAAATACAACCTAAACCCTATATTTTTTAAAAATTTATTTATTGAATACATATTTGATAGAATTGTATTAACATCATTTGTCATCCTCTATAGCTTAAACAAAATGTATTTGAAGTTGATTTGATTAATAACGTTGTATTTTATTTACGATTGAAAATTTGTACAAGTTATATTTAAGGAGAGTGAGAACTAATAGAGAGAATTTAAAATAGTATTATAGGCCTATTCTTTGTGTCACTATTTATCTATCAGTTTACGCTTTAAATGCTGTAACTAAATACTTCTCTTATCCAATATAATAACCGCATTAACAAGGAAATGCAATTTGGCTGTTGATTAGAAAAATACCTGCATGGTTAACTTGGAAGCAATTTTAATCTCACGCGAAATACTGCTTGATATTTCTCCTTGCGCCAAACAGGCGATTAAACGTTACTGAGCAAAATAAGCCCAAAGCATCTTTATGTTTAAAAAATAAATAAGAGATTTTAACTTTAAATTTTTTGAATATGAAAGACCTTTTTACATTTCTTATTGCTTTAATTCTAAAGCATTATTGTAAATTAAAACTGTGTATAGGCCTATATTTAAATAGAGTTTTCACCCTTTTTAACGTTACAATATTTTCCTCTATTGATACGTTTCGGAGTGGCTCCATTTTCAAAACTTAAATCGTATTCTTAACAGAAATGAGTATATTAATAATTTTAAATTGGGTGTTTACTTTGAAAATGACGTATTTTTTTTTTTTTTTGGAAAGTAAAACTGTGTATAGGCCTATATTTAAATAGAGTTTTCGCCCTTTTTAACATTACAATATTTTCCTCTATTGATTCGTTTAGGAGTGGCTTCATTTTCAAAGCTTAAATCGTATTCCTAACAAAAATGAAGATGAGTATATTAATAATTTAAAATTGTGCATTTACTTTGAAAATGTTGTCTATTAGTAAACGTTTGGCCTACATTTGTCAAAATACACAGGCACACATGTTGTTTAAAAGTGTCCAATATGGTATTAACTACTGCTTAGAATTAAATTGAATCTACCCAACCATACTATATAGAACGTTTTTGAGGTACTACATATTCCGCATTATAACATAAAATTGCATTTGCTGACCCCAGGTTCAATTAGCACTAAAACGACAATGTAAACTAGTAGGGCCTAGAGTGAAAATATTTACCATGACTGTATTTCCGCACGTTCAATTTGCATTTTACACTTGAAAATATTTTAAACTATCATACATCATTTTAAAAAGTGGACCAATTTTTATACAAAACTTCCTACCCAATAACCATTTTCTTGCATATCTTACGATATTTCAACCCTAATTTTTATACCTGTATATTTAATCACTCTGTTATACTAACTGGGATGAGATTGTCTCCTAATGTTCGTAGTATTTCATCCTAGTACTTTCTATAGCCTCAACTAGCCTAGCAAATTCTATAACCTCAACTAGCCTCGTACTTTCTATAGGCTCAACTAGCCTAGTACTTTCTATAGCCTTAACTAGCCTAGTACATTCTATAACCTCTACTAGCCTAGTACTTTCTATAGCCTCAACTAGCCTAGTACTTTCTATAGCCTCAACTAGCCTAGTACATTCTATAGCCTCACTAGCCTAGTACATTCTATAGCCTCAACTAGCCGTGTACTTTCTATAGCCTCAACTAGCCTAGTACATTTTATAGCCTCAACTAGTCTAGTACATTATATAGCCTCAACTAGCCTAGTACATTCTACAGCCTCAACTAGCCTAGTACATTCTATAGCCTCAACTAGCCGTGTACTTTCTATAGCCTCAACTAGCCTAGTACATTTTATAGCCTCAACTAGTCTAGTACATTCTATAGCCTCAACTAGCCTAGTACATTCTATAGCCTCAACTAGGCTAGTACTTTCTATAGCCTCAACTAGCCTAGTACTTTCTATAACCTCAACTAGCCAAGTACTTTCTATAGCCTCAACTATCCTAATACATTCTATAGCCTCAACTAGCCTATTACATTATATAGCCTCATCTAGCCTAGTACATGCTATAGCCTCAAATAGAAGAATGTCACTCTTTTCAAAATGTAACATCCATTGAATTTTTTTATTTCGAAATATGCCTTTTTTTCTCTGATATCTTTTTAGAAGTGTACGCAAATATTATAGAAAATGCAAAACAAAAAAATTTTGTTAGAAATCCACTTTTCAATTTTTGCACAGAAAAATATTATTCTTTTGTAATATATTGTTTTGATTTATTGCTTTCAAAAGATATGTTGCCTTCTTTGTCCTGCATTGGTTCCTAATTTGATGTCAGGTGCAATGCCAGAATTGACCCTACCTTAAGATAAATCCATTGTTTATTATATTCTCATTATACATGCTTACTCTACTCCTGGCAGGGAAGAGATGCTACACCAAAACAACTTTTCTCGTATCACCAATGATTCTTCCCGTCTGAGATGAACATAACGGTCCTTATTAAATACACGTATATTAAGCATATCACTTATTCAAATCCGTCATCTCTATTTTCTTCATTAAATTTCCATACTATTCTCCTCGTATATATTGTCTTATAATATATATTTTAATAAAATAGTATTTACTAATAAGGAATTTATACCCAGTACCAAGAGAGATAATTTAGTTTAAGGAACGTTTAGTATTATATTTAGTTGCAGAACAGTGAATCAATCCCGGTAAAAGAGGCCTCGTTAGTTCCCTGGTTACCCTCAGTTTAGATAAACATCTCTGTTCGAATTGAGTAAATATTATTTCAATATCCACTACACTTTGGTTACAAAAATCCATGTGCTCTTGTTTTGTAAACATTTATTTTAAAAGGGTTTTATATTTTTTCTCTCTTTCTTAATTTCTATAATCGTAACTTCCTCCAACTCTCTGTCTATATACATTAAAATCAGGATTGTGTTTTTAAATAAATAAACGCATAAAATGTAACTCTAAAGACATACTTTGAAGGTACTTTAAATTTTTGGAGTATCTTGTAGATGTGAAAATATAATATATATATATATATATATATATATATATATATATATATATATATATATATATATATATTATATTTTATATATTATAGGAAATGAATTATTTTTCCTGAAGTTGCTGGTACTGTTTTATCGGCGAAAAGCCGTATTAAAAGTATTCTTGTTTTTGAAATATTTTAAATTTATTAACTATAATACAAGAAAACATATCACCATATTTAATATTATTACTGTAATATATATATATATATATATATATATATATATATATATATATATATATATCCTATTTAGCTTTTTTAACGACCACGATATTGTTTTTAACTATTAATATTAGTATTATGGAAATTATGATTAATATGGGAAATGTATTAGATATTTAGAATTATGGAAAAGCGGTTTTTATAAAATGAGTGTTTTTAACTAAAACCCTCTCTTATAACAATGCAAGTATGTTTAATATTAATATGATTCACTACTTTTTCCACGTTAGAATGTTATAATAAATAGTCATGGCTCTCACTATCCCAGATTTACTCTTTAAACACGACAGTACACTATTAATCCAGTGCACGCTGGAAGTAATGGTACAAAACATGATTAATTCAAAATAAGACAACATGAAGTGATAAAGAGGGAATCGTAATTTTGGTCTTACAATGGATCAATACCGAATAAATATTGTTTTAAACTACCAAGTCATTTTACTTCATTTTATGTTAATAGAATGTAAAGCAAAACAAGATAGAACAAATAAGTCAAGATAAAATGTAAAACTTTTTTTTTATTATAAAAATGCAATTATTAATAATACATAATTATTTTACCCCCCGTGTGTTGTGGTTTTTGTTTTTAAATTGCTTGGCAATAATAGATAAAAAAAATTTAATAATCAACCATTGACTTATATTTCTTAAGCTTTATTAATATGTTACTATATAGGAGGATCGTTACATGACTGAAAAGTGATAGACAAACGAAAATGATTTTTTAAGTGATAAAACTAGAGTTGTATTTATTACAATAATGTAAACAATTCCAGTAATTTAAAACACAGCAAAATATTCAAAGTAGTATATTTTGAACTTCTCTAATATTATATATAAGCTGTTATTTAGGTCTAGGAAAAAACATGGAAGAATTTAGAATTTCCTTTCTATGGGGGAGCGAGGTAAATTTGAAGAAATTGTTTTTTTCCAGCCAATTACATCTGAAATACATTTTATTCCTCTTTAGTAGAATAAATTTCTTTGATTTATTTGTTCTTTCTTTGGTATTGAAATAGTTACTTTCTTCCAGAGGAACCGGAAAAAAACATATTAGTAAATTGATTTAGTACATTATAGTTTTAATAATATTATTATTGGTAATATAATATATTGTCGTTAATATAAAATTACCTTTAATAATATATTCACTGTTATAAAACAGTGAGTTAATTTGGTTTTAGTTCAAAAATAAGATTACATTGAAGGTTAATCAGAATATACTAACTATTTTATTAACTTTAAAAACAATTTACTGTTTTTAAGAAAATAAAAAAAGATTTAAGTGTTTTTAGTGATTATAATAGCCCTTATATTACATGTTAAACGATTAATTTAATATATTTTCTAATAAGGAAAAATAATATTTATTTTACAGGAACAATTTATGCAATTCCTTGTTGTTTCTTAGTGCGTTACGTAACAGATAAGCGTTATTCAAAAAAATTTATCAGGTGCATATCGTTAAACGTTTACATTACACGTTAAGTATACTTTTTTCCGACTAAAAATAAAATAGTTGAAAAGCCAAAATTATTGACATTATGTAGACTGTAGACAAGATATGTTGACACAAATGAAAATATGCAAATATCAAGCACATTTCTACTGGTCACCGTGAAAATTTTAATAAATACAAAGGTTAACTCTAATTCGTATTTTCCAGTTTTAATTATCCTCTGTGAAATATATTCACGCATACCTTTGTTTATAACTTTTATAATTCGGTTACCGATAACTGTCTATTTGTCTTTTTATGGTTGAGAAAGTTAGATATCCAACATTACTTAAGAATAACCTTGTAACGTTATTTTTTATATTACCGCCAAACTAGCCAATAATTCTAATTGTCACCACGAGATACCGACAGCTGACCGTTAGCAATATAGCTATCGCGGGCAAAGCTTGATTTTTCTGGCATAGCTTTGAATTAAATAAAAGTGAGTCGTCGAGTAGAGTCTAATAGAGAGTAGTCGACAACGTCTTGTGTGACACGTCTACCTGGTGACCAAAGTAGTACATCCCGCGGCATGCTCTCTTCCCGAGTGAACCCGAGAGAAGGTAACTCAAAGTCCTAATGACGGCTCATAACAGATAAACGACTTATTTAATGGCCCGTAGAGGGTTATTTATTTCATCATATAAAATATAAGTTTTATATACTTCGATATTTTCTCATATAATTCCTGAAATAATTATTCTAATAAATACGTTGAATTCATTTTTTTTTTTTTTGTTCCGTGATGATTACACATTTTTAATATTTTTGTATAACATTATACTAACGACAGACAATTTTTTTTTTTTTAATGTCAATGGCTAATGGGGCCTTGTATAGGTTTCCAGAGGGCAAAGCAGGACTGTCCCCAATCCACCAAATTTCATCACGAACAAAAGATTGAAAGATATCTCCAGCTTTGTGACGATCGAATTATAAATCAAACGTTATTTTGCTGTTAACATTGAGTTACATATTATTTTAGGATAGTACTTAAATATTTTATTTAAAATATTATCATTATGGCGTGTAAAATATAACTATTTCCAGTAACAATTTTTATTCTCTTTTTTTTATAAAAATATTGTTTTATTTTACAAAAAAAAAAATCCATTGCATAATAAATTGTGTATCAAGTTAATTTCATAAAATATTCCCATAACATTATTCTTGTTTATTTATTAGACAGTCGTAAGAATTTAATTTTAGTTTGTGTTAAGGATATAATTTTTACATTGTACGTTGCAAGTTAATTTTCACAAAAACCTCTACAGTTATCCCAATCAGATTTGTTGTTATTTCCTTAGCACACATTTTGATAATTAATGAGTGAAAATAAAAATAGACCAGCGCTAGAAAGGTCACAAATGAATTATATATAATTTTCAGATTAGAATCATTTTTGAGAGTATGAAAGTGGTATTTCTGTTTTCTATTAGTGTATAGTTTTGTATTGTATTTAGTTAGCTATGAAAAAGTGTTCGGTTTTCAATGTGACTACCTAACTTGTGATATACTAAGAATATAGAAATGATTGAACATAAATAACTTCTCCGTAAACGGTTCTTAAACTTACTAGTAATAGCAATAACAAATTAAACTAAGTAATGTGAAACCCTCGATTATTTGTTTGTACTATTACCCAGTAACTTGCCTAATGATCGGTCAATTATTTTCAATAGAAATGAAGAATTATAGCCACATACAAGCGCATTTTGTAATATTTCAAGTATTTAGTGGTTTCATTGGAGTGATAAATAGTAGTGTCAGTTTGTTGAAGGGTGCTTATGAAAAGTGTAAACTGTTTATAGATAAAATAAATACAAAGTTATTATTTTTATCACCTACAGAATTTGGAACTATTATCTACTAGTTATAAGATTTCATTTTATCAAATAGGAAAATATTTTACTCAATAATGAATCTAAATAAATTACATTCATTAATAAGTTAAATGTAATATATGGCTATTTTTATTTATTTATCTTAAAAACTTAGGTAAGTTAATTATTTGTGCAATTTAGTTAAATTTTTATTTATGTTTGTAGTACTGTCGTTTTGCGTTAGTGACGCAAGCTATGTTTATTTGTCGTTATGTTAATGCATGTTTCAAACTACTAGATTAGTTGCATTATCGCTGTCGTGGTATTAATCATGGCTGCTCCGCTTTCTATCTGCACCAAAGAAGAGCAACGTTCAGTGATCCGTTTTTTGTAGTCGGAAGATATATCAGAGGCCGAAATTCATAGAAGACGTTCGGTACAGTACGGGAACAGGGTTTTGCCACAACGGGGTGTATACGAATATATAAAAAATTTCAAAAATTCTCCCACAAGTGGTCCCCACGATGAAGGAACCGGACAAATGTTTACTGTCACAAATGAGGAAAACATTAAGCGTCCCTGTGAAACGGTTCTCTTAGACAGACGAGTAACTATTAATGAAGTGGCAAATCATCTGCAAATTAGTCATGGTTCTGCCTACGAAATCATCCACAACAGATTTGGTTTTAATAAAGTTTGTGCCAGATGGTCCCAAAACCACCCACACAGTTGGATAAACGAACGCACTTGGACATCTCCGAAAACGTTTTGGATCGCAATGGTAACGAACGGGACAACTTCTTTGACAGGATCATTACTGGTGACGAAACATGGATAAATTCATTACGAGCAGGAGACTAAACTGCAAAGAAGGAGATGGAATTATTCAAATTCGCCGTGCAAGAAAATGTTCAAGAAACAACCGTCCTTATCAAAACCAATGCTTATGATTTTTTGGAATTCACAAGGTCGAGTACTAGAACATTATGAGGAAAGGAGCACAACAACAAACAGTGTACGTTACATTAACATGTTTAATGCCAAGATAATGCCGGCAATTAGAAACAAACGCCCACAACTGTTGTCAAAAGGTGTTGTGTTATTGTACGAAAATCTCCGTCCACATAGCTCAATTTCGAAGTACTGGCTAATCTTCAATACAGTCCTTTTTTGACTATCCCTTGTTTGGTCTACTCAAAGAAGCATTAAAAAAAAAATGCATTCCGGCCTCGCGGCTTAACCAAAAACTTCTTTTGTGATCTCACGAGGAAACTTGTACAACGATGGACCAAGTGCGTTCAAGAACAAGGGGACTATGTCGAACAATGATATACATATAAATTACCTAATCGATTACAATAAAATTTTATAACTAAATTACGGATAATAATTGACTTGCCCTGGTAATAAAATAACAGTTAATTTAATAATATTATTTTAGTATAATATATCCTAATTATTACTACTTTATTATTCACTTGTTTACTTATGTTTAGTAAATCTGTGTTGCCTTCATTTACTTTCAAATTTTCTTCAGCCACTTAAAACGTAATAATGTAGAGTAATATAATGGTGGTGAAATTAAATAACAACACGTATGTTTGAGAAATGGAAAAAATATTTATTTATTGATTTTATTATTATTTAATGACTATTAGCTGTGACTAGGGAACAAATCATTTTAAAATTACTATCCTGTTACAAAATATTAATTTTTGTTTACATTTAAAACGTTTACAGGGTCATGTGCACTATATGCAGTGTGTGAGTGCGCGCGCGTGTGTGTGTGTGTGTGTGTGTGTGTGTGTGTGTGTGTGTGTGTGTGTGTGTGTGTGTGTGTGTGTGTGTGTGTGTGTGCGCGCGCGCGCGCGCGGGTTTGTATATATATATATATATATATATATGTGTATATATGTGCGTGCGTGTGTGTGTGTGTGTGGGGAGCGCTTGTGCTTGTGACCGTTGTTTTTAATAAATTTACAGAAAGTTATGAGTATCATGTCATATTTTCACTGTAAACTTTTTGTTTTCTTAAAATTAGAGACGCTAATGCTGGAATTAGTTTTATAAATCACAGCTCTCAGACATCCACTTATAAAACACTGCACAGGTACGAGACGGAGGGTTTTTAATAAATTAGAGAAGTTTTAGTTGAACAAGGTATAAAGGTCCAACTTCGTGAAACTTAAAATGAATCTTTAACTTGGAGCAATTCTATAACTTCTTGAGGAGAAATAAGTTTAGTCTTGTCTTCCATTTAATATTCATACAATTAAAATTATCTTAAATTCTCGTTAAGGATTATTCTTCAGATAGCGAAACGATTATTCATAGTAATTACCATATGATACTTCGTGAATTAGATGGTTAAATGACAAAGTAGGCTAAAATCACGATGAGTAAAATAACGAAATAGACTATAAAGTAACTGATAATATAAATTGATTATGTTTTAACTAGCTATTTCTCGTGCTGTTAGGTTGAATCTAACAATTGTAGTCTACGTAAAATAAATTGTATTTGACAAATTCAGTTTTGCAGCGAATTTGTGTATTCCTCTGGGAGATTTTCGAAAACTTTTTCACAATGATTTTTAGAACTGTCCCAGAGGGCGCCGGTCAAATAGAGGTGAGTGATCGAAGCTGAACAGGTTAGTATGAATAAAACATGCAAACCATTGTAGATATGATCGACCGGATGAAACAACCCTGATTTTGTGTAGATGTCTGACCATTAAACCAACGTATAACAAAGATACGAAAAAAATTAGGAAGTATTGTATTATCAAATCATCAGGTTTGATAGGATTGAATTGAGTGTATTATTTATCTGACATACCTAGCTTCTTCACATTACTGTTTCCGGTATCCTTCATCTCTCGGAACACTTTCACGTTCTGACAAAAGAAGTGTTAGCTAATTATAATTTACCAAAGATAGGTAATACAGATAATCAACTTACTCGACATAATATTGAAAAGACTATATATTGAATGAAATAATGTTAGGACTACGTAACTTGTTAGGAAACAATACAATTAACACCATTAAAATTGTAGATTAAGGAAATTAGCACTCAAGGGGGTGAGGGATTTTTTGTTCAGATAAGCCTGCTCTCTGTTGGGGATACAGTGAAATAACAACAAACCATGTGATCAATTAAAATTGTATGTTTATCTTTGCTATATTACTATACACGTAAACTCACTATTATAACCATTAAGTCAATAATGGTCACCAGTGCGGAAAAGGCTGTCAGTATCAGTGTGTGCGTGTGTTCGTTATTTACCATCCACGAAAAGCTTTTGATACAAATGCGAAGTAAAGGCAGAGAGAAAAAGGGACGGAGAGCACGAATTAACCCATACATTTACAGTCAACAGCAACGTACATAGAACTTTGGTACATTTGAATCTTTCCTTCCAGACAATTTCAGAAAATTATTTGCTTAGTGGTATAACTGACCATGAAAGGTTGCAGACAGGTTATAGAGGTTCGTGTTTCTTAGAATTATTGATTGTGCCAAATCAGTTTCTCTTGCAGCCAGAGTCGTTTCCTGGTATACATTGCTAGAAAATTCCGTTAAATTAATAAAGCCAGTCGTAAGGAGTATAGCTTAGAAAGTTTATTGTGTATATGACCTTGCATATTTTCCTTACATAAATATAATTTGTCGTTATAGTTTTAATTTTTTTATTCCGTGTATATAACCAACTTGTATAATTAAATGTTTAAATAATTATTTGTTTAACAAAATTCGAAGAATTATTTAACGTATTTTGTCTGTTTTTCGATATACAAATCTACTAAATATAGACTCTTTACTAACTCGTCATAAAATTTCCAACATGGGAAAGCAAAACCAAATGCATTGTAAGTCTACTGTATATATTTACCCCCCTAATTTATTCAAGGCTTGAACAAACAATAGGGTAACGAATTAAATTGCACCGCGTTGTAAAAACTGTTTTACGTTGCACGTAACTGCATATTTCACACGACAACTTGATACCGATATATCTCAAGGAAATTGCAGGTTTTATGCTCCACTGAGTGCCACGTTGAAAGGTGAATTATTAAACAATACGTCCAATAAAACTCTGTCAGCAATTTTTTTTTTGTATTAAAGGTTAAACACTTTATTGAGCTGAGTGTTTACCAAATATAAGTTTTAAACTATCTAATAGTGTCATTTAAACCGTTATTATAATCCATTGAAATAAGAAATAACAAGATTCATTTCAGAGTTCAACAACACTTTTTTCTCACAGAGGTAATACTTTCCTAATATTGATACATTTAATACCTTTAGTCACAAGGAATATAAACAATAAACATAAATTATAATGCAATGCTTTAGAAAAACAATGGTTTCATCGTTATTTCAACCACTAGATCCTAGGGGCGCTGATGTCGAGACATCAACAAATTCAGTTGCCAAGTTAATCCGCTAAGAGTCCCCATATTACCTATATTAAAGGGTAATATAATAATATACACTAAGCCTTATTATTTATAATACCAAAAGGTGTAACCGTTCTTAATAATATTACATTGTTCAAAACTCGAGCAGGGCAAAAGACAGATGAGCATATTTTGTCAACTCTATTAATTTTCAATAAGTGAAGGTTTCTATAAGCTTTAGGTTAGTAGTCTGAGTTCCTATAGATTGCCTAAATTATGGAAACCTTTTTATTAAAATATAGAAGGAGCATAAAAGATTTATTTTATGAATATATTTTTACCAACGATACAGAAAAAGGTCATGCAAATTACAATCTTTTATGGACAATTTAAAGTATATTTGGTTAAAAATTAATCGTGGGTTGTAAAAGGAGTTATTTTAAGACGTTTTTCTTATCTGAAGAATTTCTAAAGGCATTTCTAAAAATAAGTAAATTTAAAAAGTCAAAAGAAAAGAAGAAAATAAAACCTCTGAGGTTTAAGGTAACAAAAAACTGTTCAATTTTACAGAAACTCATGGCGACCAATGACAAAAGCATTTTTATTGTTTTTGATTTAATATTGTGTGTGAGAGGTCTTAAAATTTTAAAAATTTGAAAGAAAGGCTAAATGATTTCTTCTCAAACATTATATTATAAATAAATGTGAGACGATAAATAAATGACAAATTTCAATACATTTTTAATGGCAATGAGAATTTAAAACGTTTTAACAATTTCCTATTCAATTATAATGTGAACAAAATTGCAAATTTCCTTCTGGTATAAATAAGTCAATTTGACTACTGTTTCCTATGGAAGTTGAGAATAATTTCTGGTTTGCCATAGGGCGCGCAGCGTTAGAATACGTTCCCATAATATACATACTTTATCTCGGCACCGCTAGGTGCGTAACGATAGCTTGTCGGACGGAATAATGGTGTATTAAAGGTAGAACTAAGAAAAATAAATAGTGCTTCCCAGTTAAAATTAAGGGGACGTATCACTCGCCTGAGAAGGATCGCTCAGCTGTACTAGATCTGTTTTCATTCTGACAACGTTCTTATCCAGTCAAGAATCGTTCTGTCACCGTGTGGTATACTGGATGCTACACCTTCTTCGAAAAGTTATAAAATTAAAAGAAGAAGCCTTCGTAGAAATATTATTAGTATCTCTCAATGATAGTTTCATTTCGTATTTTTCTATAACAGTTTCATTTCGTAGGGTAACTGGAGGAAGATGCCGTAAATTTCATTTTAATTTTCTCAAATATTACTGCTGTGTAGATTACTATTACAAAGATCATTCATAAAATATACACATTTTTACTTCTAATTCATTTGTGTTTAATTTATTATTATTAGGTATTATAAGTTGTACATTGATGATTAAAAACTTTACCCCACCTCTGAGGTAAAATGCAAACTTTTGCAAACGATAAGATGCCTTATGGTTGTTCAGTGCAAAACACATAGTTTTGTAAAATTGATTTTAAAAAAAACTCTATTAAGGCCAATAGTTAAAAAAAAACACTTATCTTAATATCAGAAAGGCAATAACATAATACACCACTAGAAAATAAGACAACTTCTTACAAAATCAAAATGGTTCACTGATTAAAAATAAATGTTACTGAATCATTATTAACATTAGTCAAGTTCTTAAAAGTTAGATTTTTCACGTACTCCTGTTTTAATTTTTGTGATTTATATATATATATATATATATATATATTTCTTTATGCAGTTGTTGACTCTGATTTTTATTACTGTTCAAGTTTTCTTCAATGGTTCATATAAGTTACGTAATTCTATTCAAAACCTTTTCTTTGAATAGATGGCTGGCAAGCTCTGTTAGGAACTGTATACTTGGAAATTATATTTAGTGAGGTACAATTTATTTTATACAGTACTTTACATTTTCCAAGTTTTTTCTTGTTTTAAATTAACACTTATATATATATATATATATATATATATATATATATATATATATATATATATATATATATATATAAACATATATATATGTGTGTGTGTGTGTGTGTTTACATATATCTATTTTATATATACTTTTATTTCCTATCATTATACCTCTATTTATAATTTTGTCTTTTTATTCTTATAACGTATTAAATACAGTGAACAAGATACTATATGTACTTGCTATATAAACACTTGCTACATTGTTTACAATTGTTCTTCAATTTTTGATAAACCACTTTTGAAATTACGTTATTCTTCTGAGGACTTTTTCCATTTCATGTCTCGAACCAAAGTAATGCATGAAATAAAATGTAGACTTGATAAATCTGCTAAATACTGGTTTAAAATTGTCCAAATTGAATATTTTCCTTGAGTGAATTGAACTATGTATACTTTAGAGAATTTTGATTAAGTAAAATAAATTGTGATTGTTGGTAATTTTTATTTTTAAAATGCTGCACAATCTAATACAACCGATCCAACATTTTCATTTTTATATAGCCTACTCTTTGTGGTGGTGCAATACACATTTTTACCATATACACTTACCTTCTTTTCAATATAGGCCAAACGTCAATTTTTAGGTAAAATGCTTTACATTATTGTAAGAAAAATATTTAAAATTCAAAGAAAAGATCGTTTTACTAAATTTTTAGTAATTTAATTTCGAAACGTTTGCAGGAAAATCAACATATTAGCTGTATTTAATTGGAGAATTGTAATCCGAACTAGCAAAATCGAATTTAAAGGCTTTGTTTAAAACCGCAATAAAGTATCAAGTTTTTGAAATCTTAATCACTGTAAATCAATATCAAAAAAGCGTAAACAATATGCGAAAATCTCTGTCAAATATTTTTATTTTTTAAAACATCTATTCAATGAACATTTTCTGGCAGGTATTGCCGAATATTATTTTACTTTCTTTTTTTAATCAAGCCACGTTAATTGTTCGTTTACATAGAGACATGTTTTTCATATTAAATATATTCTGTTTTATTTAAAAGATTTTTTTAATGAATTAATATGAGTGGTCAACAAAGTTTTAAAAGATTATTGTAATATATCTTGGTTGTTAAGTTATTTTTCTTTGAGAAAAAAAGAGAGGCTATTGTATTAAATAAATAAGAACCTATAAACCATTAAATTCATGTATCTATATTAGGAGTACCTTTGTTAAATCATTAAACCATTAACAAAATCTGCATTACCTAATGCATGTTTTTATTACAACGCAACGATCTTCAGAAACGTCCCCTTTACTGATACTTTTCTTTTCAAGTTACGTTTCTGAAGATAGTTATAAAATTGCCTAAATGTACATTACGTAATGATTTATATTTTGTGTCCTTATTTATTTATGATAACGTTGCTATGTCTTACCTCTATACAGGGATTTATTGTAGTAATAATTTAATAAAGTATCGGGACTCTATTACAGTAGATTTGACTTTTAATTTTGTTTGTAAATGTAACCAATTATTATAATGTATACCTATTATTTTAAAACTTAAACAACAGACAAAAAGTCTTAGAAATATTTTTATAAAAACTTTTGCCTTTTTATAGAATTTTTTTAAAATATGAATACACTGCAGCAGATTTTTTATGTGACTATTTTAGTTTGGAATAACACTCAATATATTTATACTAATTTAAGAAGTATCGTCAAGATATTATACAAATATATTTTCAGTAGAACGTTTGTCTTTCACAAAGATAAAATACCTGCCTTTACGAATTTGCGGTAAGTCACCGTGTGAAGATTTTCCATTAGGATAAACGAAAACTCACCCTCTTTTTGACTCTTGGAGCGCGCCTTGTTCATCACAGATTCCTGATTCGTTCACCACCTGTCACAAGTTTCATAACATATGGTGCCAGCTTAAAGAGACACTTTATAAAACAAGTTCGTGCACAGTTTTATCGTTGAAGCCAATGATATATAACTTACTTACTTACTTACTTCAGCCAACGCCCGTCCTTGGCCTCTCAGCCATCCGACGCCGTGCCTCCCAGTACAATGTAGCGAGTCCTTCCCTGGACTCCTCGTGAAAGATATCTTTCAGGCCGTCACAAGTGGTAAGATGCTCTGCCGTCCCTTCGTTGTTGGAGCAGAGTGTGCAGATTGGTGTGTCTACCACTTTCATGCGATGCAGGTGTCTCTGTAGGTAGTCATGTCCAGTGGTCATCCTAAACAAAGCCACGGCTACGCCTCTCGGAAGATCCAGTGGTATGCTTGATTGGATGATCTTTTCCCATTGCTTTCCTGTAGCAGCTTGTTTCCTGTCCCGTTTCACGGAGTCGCTGATAGTGCTGTTTATATTCCGACAGACACTGCGGTATGAGAGGGGGAGGATCGGCTGCGCCATGGAGCAGCCATGCTTGGCCAAACTATCTGCTTTTTCGTTTCCTCTGATGTCACAGTGCCCCGGCACCCATTGTATTGCGATCTGTGTTGTTTTCTGCAACATGCGGAGTGTTTTCTGGCAGTTGTTTATTTCCTTCCCTTCTTGTGGCTTTGGGGAGGCGATCGCCTGAATCGCGGATGTTGAGTCCGAGAGGAAAACTACCTTCTTGGTGTTGGCCGACAGAAGAATCTCTCTGGCCGCTTCGCCGATGGCGGTCACTTCTCCTTCGAAGTTGGTTCCGTTTTTCCCCACTGCTATTGATTTTTGCCCAATTGAGGAGAAATATCCGGCCCCGCATGCGTCATGCATTGCCGATCCATCTGTGTACACACGCAGCCATTCGTCTGCCGGATACCTCTCGTTGATCATAGCTTCTGTTAGTACTTTGAGTTCGCAGATTTGGATGTCGGCTTTTCTCAGGCTTACACCAGGTATTGATGTGCACGATGGTATTTCGGTCCTTTCCTTTATATATTTCGTTTTCTTGAAAGGTTGTCGCTCTGATTCTTCCAATCCATGTCTTTTTCTTATTTCTGCGGCTTTTGCCAGTGGTGTGACTTGGGTTTTAAGCCTTTGGCTTGCGCATCTGTATTTCTTCCAGAAGTCATCGTTGGTTCTTAAGGCTCTTTCAAAGAATTTGATAGCAGCCTTGTCCCTGCGAGCGTTAAGGGGCTCAATATCTGTTTGAATCTCTAACGCTGCAATTGGGGTAGACTTCGCAGCACCACATATCAGTCTCAATGCATTGTTTTGGACTGTATTCAGGTCTTTCTTTGCATTATCAGAAGCTGTGTTGTAAGCTTCTGAGCCGTATTCAAGGATTGGGCGGATGTAAGACTTGTATGTAGTAATCAGAACGTCCTGAGTAGCACCCCACTTCGTTCCAGTCAGTCTCTTCATCATATTCAGCCTTTTTGCAGCTTTTGTTACAGCACCTTCTATATGTCCCGACCACTGGAGTTTGCTGTCCAGAGCGATACCTAAGTACCTGGTTGATCGCGTTATTGGCAGGTCAGTAGTCCCTATTACTACGTGTGGATCGTAAGTTTTAGTTGATAGCGTGAATAACTGTGCCGTGGTCTTGTTTTCGTTAATAATCATATCGTTTTCGGAGCACCATCTTTTGACTCCACCTAATGTCTCGTTTATTTTGGTTTCCAAGGAGTTGATGTTGCTGCTGGTCGCCCATATTATCACATCATCTGCGTAACAGAGTACTTCGACTCCTGGGTTATTTACCTTAATGTTGCAGATTAAATCATTCATGTAAAGGTTGAAAAGAGTACAACTGCTGACCGCTCCCTGCGGGAGTCCCCTTCTCTGTTGACGGAACTGAGAACTTCTGTTTCCATAGCGGACCTTTATAAATCGTTGGCTCAAAAATTGATTTATCCAGTTCAACATGTTTCCTGCCACTCCGTAGTTGGCAATTTTGTTATAGAGGAGTTTTCTGCTAACTGTGTCGTAAGCTCCCCGGAAGTCAATAAAACACGCAAGGGTGGACATTTTTCGGTGAAAGCCATCTTTCACGCACTGGGAGAGTTTATTGACTTGGTCAGTAGTGGATTTGTGTTTTCTAAAACCAGCCTGTTCTTCATGAATTATATTAGCTCTCTCTATATAGGCCTCCAGCCTGTGGTTGACCATCCTTTCCATAACTTTGCAGGTAACAGAAGTAAGACTGATCGGTCTATAACTGCTTAATTTCTCGGGATCCTTTCCCTTCTTAAACACGGGTACCACTACCGCCTTCTTCCACGTGTCTGGGATACCGATGTGCCAGCTCTCATTCATAGCCATTAGTAAGGTTTTTTGTGCTTCTTTGCCCAGATGTACAATGAATTCGGGATAGACATCATCAATTCCACAGCTTCTTCCACACCTGATTTCACTTATAGCTAGCCTTAATTCCGACAAGTTAAAATCCGCCTGGAAAAGGTTTATGTCTTTCCCACTCAGTGCGGTTGCTGGAGTAGCTATTTTTCGGTGGTTCTTAAAGTGCTGGCAGTCTGGTCGTGAGGAGAACAATTTACAGAAAAGGTTGGCAATGTCCTCCCTGTTGACAATGATTTCTTGTCCATGTTTGATAGGGTGGGCTTTGAAGCTCTTACTTTCGTTATTCAGCCTGGAGATGAATTTGTGTGCTTTAGTTCCGTCCTTCCTGAAGTCAATTCCCGCGATGAAATTTCTGAATTTACTTCTTTTGCTATTTACTATCGTCCGTTGAAGTTTTGCCTGTGCCTTCCTAAGTTTGATGCAATCACCCAGGTTGTTGCTGTGTTCTGCCGTGTGCCTGGCAGCGTCTCTTTCTTTCTTGAGTTTTGTAAGTTCCTCGCTCCAGAATGGTGAGTACTTTTTTACTTGGCCTCTGGGGATATGGAGTTCGGCGATCTCTAGTATAGATTTCGTGATTTTCTTCATTGTGCTGTTTGGGTTTCCTGTCGGAAATATATTCTTCAGTCTTTTGTCAATGTCTTCAGCGAAGGCAGTCCAATTTGCCTTTTTGAAGTTCCACCTCGTAAGTCTTTTCCTGGGCTGGACGTTTTCCTTTGGTCTTGTTTTTAATAGAACAATTTTGTGTCCACACCCGGAGGGGTCCTCCAGCAGTTGGTGTTGGCAGCGGTCGGCGATACTTGCATGCGGCAAGATCAGGTCCGGTTTGCCGAGGCGGCCAGTAAAGGAAAGAAAGGTATGATCGGTCGTCAGGAGAGTGAGCGGCACGCTGTCGATGAAATCTTCCATGGCTCTTCCTACCGTTGTTGTTCGCGAGCACCCCCATCTGACAGAAGGTGCGTTGAAATCGCCAATAATAATTGTATTGTTGTCGATCGTCTGATTAAGTTTATGGTCATTAAAAACGTTGTTCGGTGGGTTGTAGGCTCCTACAACTCGGAAATGATTGTTGTCAACCCAGCAATCAACTTGTATTGCTTCCATTTTGTCGTCTTCGTCCATTTCATGTATGATTTTGAACTTAGATGGTAGGTCTTTCATAATCCCAACAATCATTCCCGATGCCACTTGTCTGCTTCTTTGCAATGTATGAATCGTGTAGTTGTCAACCTGGTAAAATTGAGTTGTGTCGGTGGCGGCTCCTGCTTCAGCCACTATAAAAAGGTCAATCTGATATTCATGCAAAATAGTCTTCAGCTCGCTGAATTTTGTGAGACTCAGTCCGCCTGCGTTCCAAAATATAATATTAAAACTACGCGATTTATGCCTGATAGAGGCGTCGTTATGCTGGCCCCGAAAAGGGCCGATTCGTCGTCTTCTTCTTTTAGGTTGTGGCACGGTTATAGACGAAGAGCTGTAGTTCATTTAGCATTACCCAGGGTACACCGCGTGGAGGCGAACTACTTTGTACCCCATGATATATAACTGGGATTGGTTTATTGACGTTTCTTGAGCAAAATAAAAATAAAGAATAAAGGATTTTTAAACGTAATGTAAAAACTGTTTAATTTTGTGTAGTTCAATATATTATAAAGCAATTTTGGACCAACTATTTATTAATTTTAACTATTTTATGACTACTATTATTTACACACTTAAGACTGATAAACGCTCCTAACACTGATTGAATTAAATCTGTTATTAACTACTAAGGGTTTTTCGTGTTTCTTTGAATCTCTCTCTCTCTCTCTCTCCCTCCCTCACTGTCTCTCTCTCTCCCTCACTACCCCTCTCTCTCTCTCTCTCTCTCTCTCTCTCTCTCTCTCTCTCTCTCTCTCTCTCTCTCTCTCTCTCTCTCTCTCAGTCATAAACCCACTTTACCAATTCCTTTTCTTTCTAAGCTGATATTTTGTTGTTGTTTTCGACATTTCTTAAAATAATGTACCTTTAACTAAAACATCAGGTAATTCTAATCATATGAATATTTAATAGACATATTTTTTTAGTCTACTCCTATTTCAATATATTGAGGGCTATGAATTTCATTTTGTTTTTTGAATAAAGGACTACTAATACATATTTGTGAGGTATATTAGTTTTAGTAATAATGTAGGGTCAGTATACCTACAATAGTAGTAGGAGATGGAGTTTATCCAGAACACGATTTTTATGTGAATCGTTTAGAAATTACAAAAGATTTTATATAAGTAGTTTCTATATTTACCCATAGTAAATTAGCAGTTGATTTAATTTTTCACAGACTTTTTATATTTTATAATCCCCGTATTAAATGACACATTGCAGAACGTAACATTCTCAAGAATTAGTTTCTTCATCTAAGTAGTTTCGTCAAAGACGTTGCCATCATAACCAGTCCGTTGAATAAATTGCAAAACTGTAAAAGAATCGATCCTCAAATTATTTACGTGTTTGACTTGTAAATACCCTCACAAGGTAATCTGTAATTAATATTAATAATTTATCTTTTTAACCCTTTGCGTTTTCAAATTTAAATTTATCAGTATATGAATATATTGAATGCAATAAATGAAATAATTAATAAATATTTCTTGATACTATATACTTACCTTAACTAAATGTAGGCTATATAAGGCATTCTAAAATTTATTTGATTTTTCAAAATTATTTAGAAAATTTTTCTAAATCTCAATTTTTCACATTAATTGAGAGAAAATGAATCTGAAAAATCTCAGTTAACATAATGACTCGTCCTCTATATACATTCTAGGAGATATATTATTTATGTAGTTTTTCAACCTACTGCAAAAAACCTGTAGCTTCCATTATATAAAACGGTAAAGATAGTGGAGAAAGTAATACAACTTTGAAGAATCAGTCAAAAATTATTTATTTACAAGACATATAGCAGCGTACGCATGTACACAACGTTTTAACACACATATATATTATAAATCATAGGATGTTTTGTAGCCATAATGTAACATAGCTATATTGTAATACAGTGTAACATAGTGCTCTGTCCCAGAAGGGAATCTTGGTTTTATAAATTTCCGTCACTGTTGTTAATTTTTCTTCTTCCTGGTAACTCTCTTCACCGGCCACTCAAGAATTATTATTTTTTTTTGCTATAATATTTACGTTGGAACACTTTATAAATACGTTAGGCATGTATATAGATGTAAGAGTGTGTATATAGCAACGAAATTTGTTCAGGTGAGTCTACAGAAATCTAAGGCTCAAACATTATTTAGAAAAATATAACAAAGAAGCTTATTTATTACCTTTTTTTAGTTTAACAATGTGTTTTGCCTGATGTTTAAAATGAATAAAACCAGAAAATATCTGTTGAAATGACCAATTAAAGTTTGGTCGACAAAAGTTTGTTTCTAGTTGAAACTCAGTTACTTGTTTTCAAAAGTTTGTGGCAAATGTTTATCGCTTTCTGGACAACAAACAAATTAAATTACCATAACAAATTTAAAATTAGTGCAGTTCGTGTTGTGCAGTAAATGAATTAAAACCGCAACACAGATTCTAATTTACTGGAACACAGATTCGCTCGTGCTTGTTGTCACTGCCTGTCTTCGATAATTAAACTTGTTTGCGAGACGTTTTAATTAAATCCGAAAACCAAGTGTCCATGTGAGGGTTTATCTCGCTCCAACACTTATTGCTGAGCAACAATACCAGTCTGATTTATTACCTTAGAAAACTAAAAATGCCGTGGCGTTTCTTAAGGTTTAGGAAACTATTTTTCTAATGGGAAATATAATTTCTCCGAATTTAGATCTAATTTTTTATTTACAAATTGGATAATGTTTAATTAAAAAGAGATCAGACTTTAGCTGATGCTCAGAGTTCGAATGGTTGGGCGTTTCGTTTTCTCACTCTGTGGATGAGAGCGTTGGACGACGGGCTCGTTAACCGAAAACAAAAATATGTATACTCGCGAACCGACCTTCGAAGTGTATATATATTGATCAATAATCCGAATTTCATTCATTCAATGGAGCACCAACTAATGTATACCCCGACGCATGAGTACTCAAATGGTGCTGCTAAACACCATCAATGAGAGTAAAATGCAATATTTGGATCATGTGGTGAGAGGCAAAATTTACGGGACTCATGATACGGGATAAACAACAAGTAAATATTCAGTGGAATGTCAATGGTATTCATAGTTCAGGAGCCTGAGGAGATGGTTTAACTGATCGTCTACAGATACCCTCGTGCTACAGTAACCAGAGCTACCATTTGGCCAACTTTCGGAGGGAGACAAAGCAGTGAGAAGAAAAGTACTTTGGTCTAATAGAAAATGAGGTACTCAATAAAAATATCAGCTGAAAGATACGAAAAGAAATCTCTTAAATATTCCCAAGGCTTAAATTACAATTTTAAATTTAGTTCTTACGTACACAGACCCTTATTAGAGTGGTACTACTTAAAAACGGTTGGGACAACTTAACTTTTGTTTGTTCTACATTGGTCTATATCACTTTAAAAATAATTTTTCTAAGGAGAAAATATATTAGATCTACATTAAATAGTAGTTAAAATTTTAAAACGTTTAAAATTAACCTCTATTAACTATCACACACCAAAATATATAAACTGGATGTTTCTTAATAATCAGAGCACTATACTACATGTATATATAGATGTATTACAATAGCTGAATAAAATGTATCCAAAACGTATGGAATGTTTTAGATAATAATAAAAACAATTTAGGAAATCATTCTACTCAACAGCACGATTTCCTCATTAAAAGTTTGTATCAATTGCAAATGTTTTGTAATAAAAAATTTTGTATTGATTATTCTAATATGCCGACCTTATTTACAAATAATAAAAAACTAATATTTCATAAATTTTAACTTTAGAAATAAAATTAAGGTCATAATCCAATAACAACCTAATTAATCCAATATGTAAAACATCCAGAAATGGAGTGTCCTGAAATTTTATATTTTATTGTTAATGTATAGTTAAATACAACTAAAGCACGAGTTTCTTTTATTAACCAAAGTACAAAAAATAATCTTGATTTTAAAGAAGAATTATTTGTTATAAGCTACTTAAGGGCGATATCTTAAATACGTACATGAAAAATAATTATAATTCATGGGAAAAATGTTTTTTTAGGGTTACCATTAATTTTGTTATCAGAAAATAGACCTTTATATAAAGAGTTTTTTTTACAAAAGCAATCACACCCATATTATATAAAGTTCTTCCATTTCGCTTTAAGGCTAACTCATTATAAACCATAGCCACCGTCTTTGTCTTGGTTTTACATCGTCAGTGATGATTAATGTATGAGACACTTTGAGCGAAGCGATCAATTACCATTACAAGTGTTTAACAAAGCTGTCGCGACAAGCACTCAGCTGTAAAACAAATGATGGCCTACCACTTCAAGGTTTTACTTGACAGATTCTCCTGCTGCGAATTAAACTGACATTAAATATGACTAGAAAAATTCCCCAATCAAAAGGTTCTAACGAAATTTTATTTAGTGTACATTATGTTCATTTTAAAAGATCAAATAGGAATTAAGAAAAACTATCAACTAATATATAATACATGATAAGTGGAACGTGTACTTGCGTTTAAAACTAATTTTATAAACTGTAAATCTATGGAACAAAATATTTTTAGTACAAGTAGTCCTACTCCTATTACAATATATTGAGGGCTGTGAATTTCAATTTTTTTTTTTTAAATAAAAGACTACTAATACAATTTTGTGAAATATATTGGTTTTAGTAATAATATAAGATCACTGTACCTACAACAATAGTTGTATAAGATGTAGTTTATCCGAGACACAATTTGTATGTGAATCGTTTAGAAATGACAAAAGATTTTATTTAGGTTTTAAAAACAGAAATTCTTTTAAACACAAGACATTTTTATCTCACAAATAAATAATACCTCTGAAGGTACAAAAACATTTCATTTGTTTCCTGATGTACATTTTTCTATTTCAAAGCAATCATCTTCAGACTAAATATTACGAGACTGACTACTAGACAGTCGGAGATAAGTTGAACATAACCTGAAAATTATATTTACAAAGCAATAAATATCTCTGTATTGCAAAGTACTACTGTTAGAGATAATAAATGAGTTAAAGGAACAAACTAATAAACTTTAAGTAACGATAGGCACTGGTTTCTATAGTTGGGTAACCTTAATATACTGTATATCCAAAACGTAAAATAAGTATTTGACAAAACTGATTACACATTACGTTAAATTTTATAATTTTTAACTTTTTAAATTATGTTTATAGTTTCAATTGCTTATGATAAATTTTCACAATTCACATTTCTCTTAACTTTTTCGTATTGAGATGTGTACGAACCACGTTTTAGTATGGTTTTAATATATTTATGAAAAATGTTGAAACACAGAAATGAAAAAGATAGACATTGTAGATATACTGTTATTTGACAAAGCAATAGAAATATGATGAAATAAAATATGATTTTGGAAATAGTTCGTTTTAATTATGATTTAAAATTTCAGTTTGAAATAGACCTTTATTTAAAAACAAACTTCATAAAATCAAATCGATTATCTATTCAGTGGGAATGCGATAGAAGGCTACAGACTGCAATTTGATGTCTTTATTTTATAGTCAGGACGTTTATTCGCGCATGAAGCAATTCAAGAATGAACGTATGAAAATTTGAACAAAGCAGTGTCATGTTTATTTTATGATGCATTCCGCCCAAGACTTTAGTTTTAGGGTTGGATTTATGGTGGTGCTTGAACGTAAATAATTTACTTATCCAGAACGGGAACGGTAGATAAAGATTAGTGTTTAAACAAATAAATATGCTGAATGAAAAAACTGTAAAACAACTTTATAGACTGTAATGACTAATTTTCCTACGAAAAAAACGTTTTAGGTTCTTCCAAACATTTCATTATCAAAACTATATTATTAATATTTCTGTAAAATAACTCTAAAGTTAATTTAATGGAGTTAATCATTAGTAGGATTTAGTAATTTATAAGATATATGTTAACCCGATATAATTTAAAACTTCCCAAAATATTATTTTTAAATATGAGAAAACTTATTGCAAACCAAGAACAAAATTTAACATTTATAGCCAAAACACCTGCTATTTAAATGAAATATAAATACTTTGAATATTTCATTTTTAGTATTGTATTAGAAGTATTCCGGGGCTCATTGGTATGTCCAGAAGTCTAAAAAACCTCCCGAAATTATTAAAACTTTCGATCTAAATTCATTATTAGTATTGATTTTTTTTACTCTCTTGGGCATTAGTATGTTAGCCTGCAAAACATGTGGTAGTCACTTGCTAGGCTTATACACTATTATCAGGATATAAATGCATTCATTATCAATGTAAAATTGGTGAAGCGTAGATTATATAGGAAGTACAATAGAATCAAGCAGGATTAAATCAAATATCAAAACGAAATTCTCATTAAACGTTTTTGTTCAGGCTTTCAATATTCCTATTTATTATTATTTAAATCTTGTTTTCCTATCTACATTTGGAAAATAGAGAATAGGGAATAATTTATAACTATTTCGTAAAAGAAAATTTAATCTTTGTTTTGCAAAACAGGAAAATTAATTGTTATTATTGTAAATCCAAATTTAAATCGCCCTTATCCATTTCCTAGGATACTATGCTACTGGTATGGATCTAGTCCGTCAGAAAAGTATTTCTATGCTTCTTGGTATGTTTGTATTCTCTCTCAGAAAGTTACTTTTCATTGTTCTAACATTTCATCATCACATTTGTTTCCTTAAACTGCAAATTATTAAATGTGTTATATGTATTTATTGTTTATTGTTTTTCATTCTGTTTTCTTTTGTTTCCTCTCCAATTTTATGTTTTGTGCGATTTTTATGGCTTCTTTCCATTGTTTTTATTTTATTCTTTTATACATCCTTCAATTGCTAAAACAAGTTCTAAACTTTTATCATATTTCGTAGATCTGTATTTTCATTTTATTTCTATTTCTTTGCTCCAAAATATGTCACTGAATACTCTAGTATTTTTTCCTATTTACTACGGATGACTTCTCTATGATACTATTTTATACATTATTTTCCTTTATTTTTGTACGCTTTACATCTACATATTCTTTCATTGTGTTGAATAAATATTATTTAGTTATTATTACTTTGTTTCTTCTCCTCTGAATATATGTATTTAGTTTTGTTTAAATTTATCTCTAAACCTAACATTGAGTCTTTTGCTTGACGTTTTCGTATCGTGTAATACAAGAGAAGTAGAAATATTGCTAAATTATCTAAGTTATATTTTAAATGTATGAAAGTAAAAACTATTATTTATTGCTTAGTAAACAAATGCCTGAAAATGTAGCAACTAAAATTAAATGTGATGTTTATATTTTTACAACCTAACAATGAATATATTATAAATGTTTCGAGTAAATTTATTGTGTCAAAGTACCATTGACAGTTTATAAACATTTTGGAGGTATTTTCGGATATTGCAGCTGCTAGCTCATGTTGTGTCCAATATTCTGGTTTATCTGTTCCACCGACAGTTATCTGACTGGGGATCATTATATTCACATCGCAATAGTGTGCTTGCTAGTTAGTTTGTTTAACTACACAACTCACTTGAATGTACGAGTAGCTTGTTTCATGCAGGCTAACAGTCTAAGGACCACTGACTTCTCTAATAAATCCAAAAGGGCTTTACTCGATTCATCGTACCAATCTTCTGATATTTTGAATGAGAATCAAGTATTGGCTGAACCTGTTACATAATTTAGAAAACTATGCTTGGTAAGTCTTCCGTTTCTGTAAGTAATCGATATTGAAAAAAAAACAATCGTACTCAGCAATGCAGAATAAACTTTAAAACAAAAAAAAGTAAACAGCTTTGTGGTGGCAAAACAATTTATAAATGACAAAGATAACTTCACAAGACATATAATATTTTTTTAATTTACTATTTCTTTGCAAAATAGAGCAATATATTTACACTTCATTGGAAATCAGATACATAGTATCCAGTTAGAATATGTTTTCGATTTAAAAAATAATATTTACTCATGTACAAAGAAATTGTTTAGACCATTAAATACTACCCCTTTGTTTCGTGCAACGAAATAAAAAAGTATAACAAAATTGTGGTTACTTGTCAATAATTTGACCTGTTAGCAGACTTTTTAAATTTTTTTTGCAATCAAAAATATCTTAGCTAGACTATATGTAGCTATAATTTAGTATACTAAAATATTGGTTTTTAAATTATAGACTTGAATGTTACATAGGTTTTAATATAATACTGTTTAAAAACAAAAAAGATGATTTTAGGTAGGTTGTTTTTGCTGTGGAGTATTATTTGACTTATTCAAAATGTTAAAATCTTGGGGTTTCGTCGCTAAGCCTTTTTGTCATTTTCAAAATTTTTGTTTTCATTTTTTTGTAAATTTATTGGTATCCGATGCTAATTAGCTAAGTATCTAGCGCCTTCATAAAAAATATAGGCTACGTTTGATGCGTACTGGTCTGCAAATAGAGTACACAGTACGGCGTTTAAAGATAATATCATCGTTTCGTTTGGTAATGGGCTTTTGATAAATTAATTCAGTACTGTAGTATTTTCATTTTTTGTAATTGGCTTAAAATAATATTAATACATACTGTAATTAATATATAATACCTGAAGCAGATAACTTTGATGCCACTAATATTTGTTGTTGTAATAGCAGATGGCTTAATCTTGTCAACAACGATTGTTGACTGTGCAAAACCTAATAAACTGCCTTTGTCAACTTTACGCCTTCTGATTCTATCCTATTTAAAACTTGAAATTTCACATTCTACCTAATACTCTTCTTTTGTTTAAATGTGTAACTGATATTTACGAACTTAAAACGAAGTAAACAGATGATGTTCTCATTTTCGTTCGCTCAACAAGAGATTGAATAACTCCTCAACATGATGGAAAAACATAAACACAGTATGGTAAGTAGGTTACATAATTGCCTCACTAAATATCTGAGACAGGGTGTTTATTATTTATTCCAGGTAGGAACTAAAAGTGTAACAAAATACTTGACACTTATTTTCCTGTCGCTTGGAAAGGGATAGGCACAATTTTATTCAAATAGTGTGCAGACTACAGAAATGCTTCAATATAAGTCATCGGGAGCTTAAAGTCAAACTATAGGAGCGCTATATCGAAACAGCGAAAACCGGGAGGGTTAGGCGAGGTATTACTAGTTATGGCATGATTTACGAACATCTTTATTATTTGGTAGCAACTATTTTACTTTAAATTAAAAACGTTTAATAGGTATTTTCCGAAATCGCCATTATTGCACAGACTATAATTAGTGACTCAAAATATTTATTCAAAAGGAATGTGAGCTGTCTGGCAATATTGTATTTTACAATATAGTATAGCTTTCTCAACACATTATTTTTGTATTGTTTTATGTTGATAGGGGTTCCTAGTTATTACAAATTTTCAATATTGTAGACTGGTAATACTACTTTTTAATATCAAAATTAAGCATTTATTGTTACGGGCCTTGAAAACATCTGTTACATTTCATAACTCAGTGGGATATTACTTTCATCAGAAGATATTTAGGAATGTAAATTTATATTAAAATAAGGTTATACCTCGTTCTATCTTCAATGAGTTTCATGCCTTCTACAGAACATGCAATATGGCTTTACGTTATAGAAATATGGCAGAAAAGTTGAATTATTAAATAATTTCTTGTAGTTCGGTTAAGCTTTTACCGACTTCCTAATGTCTTAAATGATTTTAAACTTATTTCATGTCACAGGAAGCGTGCTGCCACAAAACCATTATTTTATTCCATTCTTTGGGATTGAAAACTTTAACAAAGAGATAACGGACAGGAATATTAATGAGGGACAGTTAGCAAAGTAGCTTTCTCGGAGAAAGCCGTAGTTTCCGAAATCATGCAAACGTACAGAGAAATTTTGATGGGGAAGACAACATTGAAATACAGGCCAAGATTGGCTGAAATAAAAACAAATAATAGGTAAGAACTGTAAAAGGGAAGCGAGGAAAAGAAGGAGCATTAAGGAGTTGAGGAAGGGAGGCGGTCAAGTCTTGGCAATCGGGGAGTGACGTTCGAGAAGCCGGAGAGGGTAGAAGCCGGGGAGCCGAAGAGGGTTAAGGCTCGAAATGCCACAGAGAGAGAAGAAATTCTGGTAGCCGGAGAGGGGTCTGGCCCTGAAAGTCGGAGGTAGAGGACTCCAACCCTGAAACCATAATATGAAGATGCTAAAAGGATGATGAAAGGTTTTACCATCATCTTGGAAATCAAATGCATCACGCCGAGACAATGAAAGAGGGCGCTGAGGATTGACTAAGCAACTTCGATTTCGACAGTAGCAATTAATTAATTATCAAAGATTTAAATTTTTGTAAGAGTAAAAATATAAAATTTAGTGAAGTAAATTCAGAAAACAGGCATAACAAATAAAAACCTAAAATGGTCATAATTAAATTTATAAGTTAGAAGGGATAACACAGTAGCCTCATGGCTACAAATAAATTTAGGACAATACTATACTTAGGACTAAACAACTGTTTCCTTTCTGTTGTTTAGTGCTAACATGAAGCTAGCTGGCAAATTATCAAATTTCATTATTTGAACGTGTAAATGTGCAGTAAACATTTTTAGTATCATTAAAGGTCAATTAATTATATAACTAACGGGGTTTTTGGGAAATCCGTAAATTCTGAAAATTTGATCTCCTAAAACACAGGTCTGACGAACTACGATAAATTTATTTAATATTATCCCGTACAGATATGAAAATATTAAATATTTATTATTATCGCGTGCGTGTACAATTTGTCTGTAAGGCAAATGGTTATTTGTAAATGATAAAAAGATCCGAAGCAACAAATAATTCTGTACAAAATAAACATAAATTATACATTTTTAGAATGGAAACTAATAATTTATTGTCCTCTTCTGCTGAATGTTTTTGTAATTCTTCGGATATTCTTCAGTAATCTTTTTACCATTGCGTTATGCAGTTCAAATCGTGCTTACTTGAAAAGCTCGAGTCTTATATAAAATGTGTTGACGTACTATCTTCTCTATTATCTCCAAATAGATTTCTTAAACAAAGAGAGCAAGACGAATATTCATTAGGCTATTCATTTTCTAATAATCACACATTTGTAATGGGGTTCAAGTTGTTAAATGTCTACATTGTGTGTGCCTAAGGAAAATGTTGTGATAATAACATTTATTGCCTTATTGGAAATCTTTTGCGCTCTTTCAACTTTTAAAAATTAAAGTTGCTTGTTATAATAATTTTAAATTCACTGATTAAACAATAATAAAATGTTTATAACTAAGTGAATACGTAATGGCTTACTTTCTGGCGCAACAGTAGGTAGAGGTTTTGCTTCGTAAAAGGAACGATTATTTCGAAACGCGTCAGCAAGTAAGCCATTACGTATTCACTTAAATAAGTACATTTTACTATAGTTATAAAAATTGTTTACTACAATTAACTTATAACTAGTTATTGACTATCACCACAATTTTAATAATCGTTAAGTCAATAGTATTACCAGTCCTTCTGACCAAGAAATTATAATCAATACTGATGACTATATGTTATTATTCAATACAGTATTGTTTGTATAATAAAAATATTTGTTTTGTGATCTTTGAACATTGTAAATAAAAACCAATAAAACGATAATTTTTAATTAAAAAACCAATAAATGAAGTAAATCATAGATGTGAATTATTTTTTAAATAAATTGTAGATTTTTAAATTTAACAAAAACAATCAATAGTACCTAATAAATAGATTAACTGTTTGACATAATTAATGGGTAACTGATAATGTACACCAAATTTCTGAAACTGCATTTTAAAATAACAAATGCAACTTTTAAATTAGAGGAAAATATATGTTAAGCTACTAATGCTATAAAACAAAGTTCTTTTGTTGCCTGTATCCTTTAAAATCTCAGTTAAAATGGTTCATTAATCTCCTTTATATTATGTAAAATAACTCAAATTCTTATATTCAAAAATGTTCAAAGGTCTTTATTGGGGAACTAGAAGCTTCATGTTAGTTCTTTTTTGTTTGATCTAAATGCTTGAAGTTTTATTTCTTTGTATTTGTCTACGTTTGCTACATTTTACGTTTAAGATTAGAGCTCATTCTTTATCGAATACTAAAAATAAAAATTTTTAGTAGCTCAACGAGCTAGGAAGAAAAAACAAGCTTTGTATCTATAAAGTTAACATTCAACTTTTAAATATCACTAAGATTCTCATTGAAATATACTTGACTATTTAGGCTTTGATTTTTAACTTTCCTAGACTCTCTGTAAGCAATACAATGTATAATGCACGAATTAAAACAAAATTTAGTGTGCTTATAAACATTCACTTTATTGACAAACAATGTGCATCAATAGATCAAATTCTCATTTCAGCGCCTAAATTGTTATACAGTTTAACCTACACCTCACGTTCGCCCAGTTCTAATCTCTTGCAGGAGAAAGTTCACAAAGACAGAAAGCGATGAAGTTGTGACTAAGAATGAAATTGATTTAGCAATTTACCGATACTGTCAATATCGATTATAATAAAAATCGTAAATGTGTGTTTGAGTGTAAACTATAATAAACAACTCAACTCTTCAACCCCTCTAACACAATATATTTTTAATTCCCATTATCTTCCCTACAGACTGTTATCTTCGTTAAGGAGTTAAAGACAAATTGCCTGATGAGGATACCATTATAACAATTAACAATTTTTTTAATACATACTCTAATAAACAATTACTCCTAATTTTATATTAAATATAAATATATAAAATTATACATATATAAATTTACAAATAAAAAATTGTATAAAATATGTTTTAGTGATATCAAAATACCAATATTAAAAATCTACTCTATTTAAATCAAGCTAAACCTTTACCTGATATATTGAATAATCTGAGTTTATTCCAACTTTCTCGAGTTGAATGATTTCTTGTAGGATGCTCCCTTTTAAACAGGTCTCCTGTCCCTCAAACTCTACTCTAGTTTTAAAATTTAATCTCAATGCAAAGTTTTTTAAAGTAGTTTCTCAAATAGTGGTAGAAAATGCAAATCTTTTCACCATTCATATTCTACTAATTTCTCAGCTGCACTTAAGAATTTCATTTATTATATGTTTCCTTATCGACTAAGGCAAATTTCAACTTCAACGGGATATTCAACTTCTTGCCAATATTATCGTTTAGAGGTTATTGATGATTTCCCCACACGTGATCAAAATCAACATTACCTTATCTTCTAACAAAAATGTAAACCTCACATTCAGATAGGTCACACTTTTAATTTCAGTTAACATAAGTATATTTTGCTACTACATAAACATTAACTAATATGTGTACTGTATACATATATATATATATATATATATATATATATATATATATATATATATATATATATACATATATATATATATATAATATGTTTTCTTGTTTAATAATTTAAAACAACATAGGTTATTCAAATACAAGAATATTATTTATTTATATTCAAAGCTTTTCGTTGGTAAACAGTACCAACATCATCAGGAATGAAAAATACAATAATGCAAGATATAGGCCTAAAACATATGTTAAATTAGAAATAGAATTGTTGCTAAATTTATACTAATTGCCAAGTTTATTTTGTTGCTGTAACATTATAGACATTGAATATAGTATCAAATTTAGAATATATTTGTATTTGTTCTTTTATTAATTTGTTACTATTACTGTATTTATATATTACAAATGCTTCATATATATTCATTCTTAATCCTTTATTAATTTCTTTTATAAGTTTCATATTTTAAATGTTTGGAAATTGGTGCTTATTATTAATACAATGATTTGCAAAATTTTACTTTTATATTTCTGGATTTTTATAAGCCTTCAAATCTTCTTTATATCTTTCTTTTAGTTTTTTCTTCTTTTGACGTATATAGGTTTTATTATAGTTTTCACATTCTAATTTATAAACACCACCTTTTTCATGCATATTATTTGTTTTATTATTATTATTTATTATGTTTATTATTTTATTATTAGTTTTGTATGCAATTTTGTTATTTGTATTTTTAAATAATTTGGTGATATATTTTATTTCATGGCCTATAAATAAAAATGAAGTCTATATTGTAATATTATTATTTTTGTAAATTAAATTATTATGTTGTTTATTAAAAATATTATAATTAGGTTTGTCAACAGTTTTCTTTTTATAACAGTTTTCTAATGCAATTTGATAAATTATGTTTTTTTCTCTTATTTTATTTTATTCATTCATGGGGATATTATGCATTCTATATAACAAGTTACATAAAGCAGCCTTTTTTTTTTGATTATGTGGGTGATTAGAACTATTTGGTATAATATGGTTTGTTAAAGTTGGTTTACGGTATATCATATATTCAAATTTTTCATTTTTTCTTATTATTGTTAGGTTTAGAAAATGTATTTTATTATTTGCTTAAATTTCATAAGTAAATTTGATTTTATTAAAAATTTTATTTATTTTATCCAAAATATTTGTTAAATTGATATTGTTATTGTTTGATATATACATTCCATCATCTACATATCGGAACCAATAACCATTTTTATCATATATTTTTATAATGTCATCTATTTTACTATCTAATTGTTGTAAAAATATTTCAGATAATATATTTGATAATGGCGAGCCCATAGCAAGACCTACTTCTTGTTTTTAAAATTTGTCATTGTATGAAAAATAATTTTGATTTAAAACTATTTTGAGTGTATTTAAAATTTCTAATGTTAATTTTTAATCTTTCTCGTGTTCTAATTTAGATTTAAAATTTCGAGAGTTTCTTTTATAGGTATGTTTGTATACATATTTTTTATATCTAATGATACTAATTTTGTATTTTCATAAATTTTGATTGCATTTAGTTTTTCAATAAGATCAATAGAGTTTATGGTAGTATGAATATTATTTAGTTCTATTATATCTTTAAGAATATTTACCATAATTTTTGATATTTTATAAGATGGAGCATTTATAAAATTTATTAACGGTCTTATTGGTTTATCTATTTTATGTAATTTAACAAGTCCATTCAATATTGCTATTTTTAGATTATCATTTATATTGTTGCTAACATTATTTTTATTGAATAATTTATATGAAGATTTTACAACATTTTTAATTTTATTTTGAAATTTATTCGTAGGATTCTTATATATTTGACAAAATTGATTATCATTTATTTCTCTGTTTTTGTTATGTGTTAATTTTTATCAATAATGACAATAGCATTACTTTTATCTACCTTAACTGTAATAAGATTATTATTTTGTAATTTTTGTTTTAAATCTTTAATTTATAAATATTTTTTCTTATATGTTTTATTAACCGTATTATTTTTAATCAATTTTTTAATTTCATAAGCTGCTTCGATTCTGGTATTTTCTTGTAATCTTTTATTTAGTTTACTAGTAGCTAGTTCTGTATCTATTACAATATTATTAATATTATTATTTATGTCTGTTTTTATATTGGTTTTATTGTTTTCTAGTAGTTTTATTTCATTATTATTAAATCTAGTATTTGATAGATTAATTACATTAGGGTGAAAATTATGATATTTAATTTCATGTACATCTTTTATTTGTTTTTCTAACTTTTTAAAGATTTTGTTCATTCTATTTAGTTTTCATTCCTGATGATGTTGGTACTGTTTACCAACGAAAAGCTTTGAATATAAATAAATAATATTCTTGTATTTGAATAACCTATGTGTTGTTTTTAATATATATATAAAGCACTAAGTCAAAATACAAATACAAAAATTATAATTGAATTGTAAATTAAATTTTAATTCTTGTATTTGTATTTTGACTTAGTTCTTTATTAATACACAAGAATACATATTGCGATATTTATATATATATATATATATATATATATATATATATATATATATACATATATACATTTATTTATTTATGATTTTTCAGTAATATGTAAATTGAACAAATTAAATAATCACTTCATTTTCTAAGCTTGTTCGCAACATTTAAGAAAGTTATATTTATTTACATCTTTAACTTTTATTTTACCATTCAAACTCTTTAAAAAAACCATACTAATTAAGATGGTTCTATATTAAATAATTGTTTGTAATGTTGTATGACAAATATTCAACATGTGTATTACATTGAATATACCAAATACACTATATATATATATATATATATATATATATATATATATATATATATAAGTTTCGTGTTTTATTGGGCACGAAGGGTTTATAAAAATAATTTTATTTTTATAAACCTTTGTTAGAAAAGAAATATTTAATTTTGAAAAACTGTTACATTAATTTTTGCTTAGCAAAATTTAACTGATATACCGTTTATACTGATTTAACTGAAAATTTATACTGATTTAACTGAGTTGGAGTGGATATAACTGTTCTCTTCAAGAGTTTGCAACACACTGAAGCTAAAGCTGTTTTACCAGCTACACAATACAAAATTTGCGTAAGCAGGAATATACTCTAACAAGCATTATATTTAGTTGAGTTTACATTATTCATTCACATAAATATAAATAAATAAATATATGTGTGTGTGTGTGTGTGTGTGAATTATAAATATGTTTCTTAATATATATATATATATATATGTGTGTGTGTGTGTGTGTGTGTGTGTGTGTGTGTGTGTGTGTGTGTGTGTGTGTGTGTGTGTGTGTGTGTGTGTGTGTGTGTGTGTGTGTGTGTGTGTGTGTGTGTGTGTGTGTGTGTGTGTGTGTGTGTGTGTGTGTGTGTGTGTGTGTTTGTGTGTGTGTGTGTGTGTGTGTGTGTTACATTGAATATATCAAACACACATATTCTATAATTCGAGGTAGATGGGACCGAGACCCTCTCAGATTACCGACGGAAACAAGGACAACACGGAAATACGTCCTGTGCATTGGAAAAAATAGAAGTTTCAATGAACCCTAATACTGTAATTAAAAATGCACTAAGTATGCTTATAGAGCATTATATGAACAGTTTTCTTGGAACCCGACTCATTTCCTTTGCATAGCGTATTGAAGTAAACATATCTTGGATTCCTGACTCCATTTCTTTTCATAACGTATGGGTATAAACATTTCTTTGAAGTCTGACTCATCATGTGTTTTAAAATAGGTAAAATACTTAAATCGGCTCAAATAGGAATGGGCTTAAATTTAACGGAAGCTTGAAATATCGGAACTCGGAATTTCGTGGACTTCGGACTCTAATTTATCATATTTAGTAATTCTCTATGCATGATGTTAGGTTTAGCGCTCTCTTTTACAAAGCAACAAGCTATTTTATAATCGATGGCAGAGAAAAATCTTTTCTTACCATATATACCTAATATAATACTTACGGAATAAAAATAAACACATACATTTATCATGTTACATTGTTTAATCAAAAAAACCATACGAAAAACTTTCATGGTAAATAAAAATACTTCTCCTTATTATAAATAATGAGATTAATAAGGATAATTCACCGATTTTTTCATTTGCTCCAGATATTTCCTCTTTGTGTTTTCCTCTTTAACAATAAAAATTTGTAAATGAATAAATTATTTTTAAGGTTAACGGAGAGTTGTTCGGAAAAATGACAGAGGGAGCCTCAGAAGAGGGGGCCGGGGAGAGGGAGAGGATGGTTTGTTATAGTGGGTTTCGATTCAACAATGGATAGATTTGTTTCTAATCTTTTTTAATGTTTCTATATGAAAATCTAACCAAAATTTGCAATACAGGTGTCAAAATTGAACCAAATGATACAATTGAATATACTGATTATAGACATAGTATGCATACACTGTGTATCTTGGGTAGGCCTACAATATTTTTTTTTATGTTGCTGATAAACGTAAATAATATAGATAAAATTTTCTCAGAACATTTATTTGAAAATATTAGGTGAAATCTATCTGGTTAAAATATATGTAATATTTACTTCCTCTAAGCATTCCTGACATAACCGAACAAAGAAGGTATTCATAGTTTCTTGAATCCAGTTGAAAGAAGCAAATTTAATATTCACCTTACAATACTCTCTCATCAATCAAGGCAACGTTGCAGGATCTGGATTTATAATGAAGGATTATCTCACCTTTACGAATTTCCTTGAAAAAAGTAATGAAAAAACTGGAAATTCATATTTTATAAGCTATATTCTTTAAAATGTTTGTTGAATATAACTAATGTACAATCCACTTCTATCAAGTTTAAACACAATAAGAATATACTTAATAATAAATAAATAATTCAATGTATTATACTGAGGGTGGTCTAATGACTTTTTAAAATAAATCAATTTAAAAATATCAATTTCTTTAAGGTTACCACTATTCGAATCATGAAACTATAATCCTACAACAAGAATCATACAACCATGAAGGTATAATATAATCATGTGCTAAAACCATGCAACTATAATCTGACACTATAATTATGCAACCATAATCATACAACTATAATCATGCATCAACAATGATTCAACTATAACCATTCCCTATAACAGTACACTATAATCATGCAACTATAATTATGCAAACATAATCATGCAACAATAATCATCCAACTACAATCATGCATCAATAATCCATCTACTATAACCATTGCCTATAAAAGTACACTATAATCATGCAACTATAATAAGCAACTATAATCATTTAACTATAACCATTCCCTGTAACCGTACACTATAATCATGCAACAATAATCATCCAAATATAATCATGCATCATTAATCCATCTATTATAACCACTGCCTATAAAAGTACACTATAATCATGCAACTATGATAAGCAACTATAATCATTCAACTATAACCATTCCCTGTAACCGTACACTATAATCATGCAACAATAATCATCCAACTATGATCATGCATCAATAATCCATCTACTATAACCATTGCCTATAAAAGTACACTATAATCGTGCACTAAAATCATGCAACTATAATCATGCATCAATAATCATTCAACTATAACCATTCCCTACATCAGTACACTATAATCATGCAACTGTGACCATTAAACTATAACTATTCCCTATAACAGTACATTATAATCACGCACTATAATCATGCTACTATAATTATGCAACAATAATCATTCTACTATAACCATTTCCTATACCAGTACATTATATTCATACAACTATAAACATACACCAATAATCATTCAACTATAACAATTCCCTATAACAGTACACTATAATCACGCCAGTAATCATGCAACTATAATCATGAAACATCAATCATTCAACTATAACCATTCCCTATAACAGTACACTAATATCATGCACTATAATCATGCAACTATAATTATGCAACTATAATCATGTAACAATAATCATTCAACTACAACCATTCCCTAAAACACTACACTAATATCATGCACTATAATCATGCAACTATAATTATGCAACTATAAGCCTGCAACAATAATCATCCAACAATGAAGGTACACTATATTCATGTACTATAACCATGCAACTATAATTGTGCAACCATAATCATAAAACTATTATCATATAAATATAATCATGCATCAATAATCATTCAACTATAACCATTCCCTATAACAGTGCACTAATATCATGCACTATAATCATGCAACTATAATTATGCAACTATAATCATGCAACAATAATCATTCAACTATAACCATTACCTAAAACAGTTCACTAATATCATGCACTATAATCATGCAACTATAATTATGCAACTATAATCATGCAACAATAAACATTTAACTATAATTGCGCTCTATAATCATCTAAGTATAACAGTACTCTAAGATCATGCACATAAACCTTATTTATAATGATACACCTATAACCATGCACTACAATCACGCAAGAATAATCATCCGACTTTCCACTATAACTATGCTCGGTAATCATGTACTATACTCCAAAGTTTTAATCGGTTTTATGTTTTTCTCTATAATAATTATAATTAAACCAATATTTTAAATAAAGGTAATATTTATTTACTCTAGAAAAATTTAAGAACTGTAAGTGAAGAGTGTATCTGGAATAAAATCTATTCCCGGAATCGTTTTCTGCCTGAACCGTCGGAACTTAAATGTCTGCAACGCTAAGCTTCTGTGCGTGACGTTTTTACGTTTTCAGTCCCTTCATACAATTATTCAGATGCTGACACAAGCATTTTCGGATAAGAATTGGACAAAATAAAAAGTATTAGAAAATGATAGGTACACACATAAATTCACATTCTATTTGAGAAACTCATATCAAATACACAACAGAATATTTGATAAAATTAATAGAATTTGTTGGCTTTAAATAAAACTTGAATATTTTCTCCCTCTTCCAACATTTGAGTGCTTTCATGCAGTAAAATAAAAACGTTTCATATTACTCATTTTCAATTATAGAAACTATCCAGCTTGAAATTTTCTTGGTAGTTTCTCGGGATTTAATTTTATTAACGCTTATACAATTTAAAACATTTATAAGAAAAATCAGGTCGTGTATTCGTGTGTGTATGTGTGTTGCCGCTGCCGAACCCTTTTTTTCTTCGTTCTGCCTCTCTATGATACGTAACTACATTCGTGTGTTTTACACATAAGTTATTCATGTTGATGATGATTTTTGTAGGGCTGAAACGCGCAAATTCTACCGTGGTCAAAATATGACTACACTCGACTTACCAGATCCTGGTACCGGTGGTACAAAATCAAAATTTATATTAATTTCACTTTTAAAATAATTGGATCCTGGTTGCTCAATATATACGATATGGACCCAAAATATGTTATACGAGCTTAAGTACTGCTTAATAGTTATTGGTTTTCTCTATGAATTTTTCATCCTATTTATATCTATTACTTGGGCTGAATTTAATTAATTATTGTTACAAATAGCTTTAAAAGATTTCCCGTTTTAACTAGCTTGTGATAACTTCAATATTAACCTTTAAAATTAAAATTGGAATTTGGTGTATGAATTTCTCTTATTTTATATTTCTCTCACCACTTATATTTTTGTTTTATGTTTCGATAGTAGGTCATGTGCTTATATATTTTTTAATTACTAATAATCAATTAGTTATCACAATTTTACTTAAACAAATCTGAATTTAAACATTTTGCAAAATCTATTAAATTTAATAAATGGTTATATAGCTATTGGCATTATAGTTATCAAATATTGACTTGCCCCAAAAATTATCATTGTGGTACTCCTCTTCTCTCATGGTCTTGGATCAAAACTGCTACGGTGTTCATTAAGGATGGAATCTCGTTTCACTCACTATTTATATATATATATATATATATATATATATATATATATATATATATATATAATCCCAAATTCTAAACAAACAATTTAAATTCAACATAAGAACAAATATAGTTTTCAAATTAGCTCAGAAAATAATCATATTACTAACCCTTGAAATTCCTTTACTTTATCCCCACAATATTTTTGATAGGCTTAACAACTTTATTTAAAACAATCCTTCCATTCTATCATGAAACCCCTTACTTTTATATTTGGTATATGAAACCAATTAAACACAACATTTAAACCCAAAAACTTGTTCCAACAAACATTATCAAAATTTATAAATAAATAAATTTATATATATATATATATATATATATATATATATATACATATATATATATATATATATATATATATATATATATATATATATATATATATATATAGTATGTTTAGGGAATTAACACTATTACTAACCATTCGAATTTCTTTAGTTTACTTTCTAACTTAAATTTACTCAGAAATCCCATATACTTGATTTTCTAAATTTAATTTTAATTCATAGACATGTTTGCCGAAACTTAACATTTTTTCTAACCTCAAATATTTTTAAAAAATCAGTGTTCTTTGTCTAACACCTTTACTCACATTTTAAAACCTTTTTTACATTCTTTAACTAATTTTGAAAATACTTTTCATGTTATTTAGCCTTTTTACAGAGTTGACATCTATTTAAACAATCTTACTTAAACTGTCACAATAGTATTATTTAAATCCAAATCAAATTTTTTTCAATGTAATTTTTTTTATAATAAAAACAATTTTCTAATTTGTTCTTAACTCTGAACTTCGGCTTTCAGTTGAAGTTTTATTACAAATTTTAATTGGAAAATCTGTCTTTAATTGATTTCAAAACATTTCTTTTACCTTTAACATTTATTTTTAATAATTCTTACTAAGACCTTTCTATTTACTAGGTAGCATCCGACATTTTGAGTAGCTGACTACATCCTAAATGTCATCCCCCACCATCTTGTTTTAAAACAAAGCCACTATGTTCATTCTTTCACATTTTTTTTAAAATTTACTGGAAATCAAATTTTAACATTTTAACGGGTACTGCCTTTTAACGGTTTCCAAGATGTCGCCTTGCTATCCTCGCACCGCGCCATTTCTTGTGCCAGTCCATCTTAGCGTCCCTGGGACTCTTCTTTGTTTGATGGATTCTGGACCGAATAAACGTTGCGCGTTTTTCGATACCTAATTTTGTAAAAATTTGCATTTAGTTCTATAGGAATTTATCTAAACACTATCTCTACTGGTACTTATTTCACTCTCAATTAAATTCAATTTAAGTTCAAACGCCTCACGAACTCACTCTTTTCAACTGTCTTTTAAACAATGGATATCTTTATTTTACAATTTACTGCTTTAAAAAATTTGCTTTATTCACTGTTAAATTTTTTCACTTATAACTGAATCAATTTTTAAAACTAATTAACTGAATCTTCTTTGTTACCGAACGCCATGATTAGATGGTAAGTTTGTAGAAAACCGCTTTTGGGGAGTTTCCCCTCCAAAATGGTTTCTGAAACGTACACAACTACATCTTAGCACCACACTCGAACTCCTTAGCTCTCTATTGTGTTGTTCATATACACTTTAAAAAATTTCACTTTTACAAAGCGGAGCGAAATTACACGTCTGTTCTGTTCGAACTCTGAAACCACGCTAACGCAAACGGCTCTTCTAACGCATCACGCCTTCACCATTTAGTATAGTCAATCGCAAAGCTCCCTTGGTGTGGCGTGATCTGTACCGGATGTGCGTCATTTCCTGCTACCCTTCCATCTTGTCTTTCATATTTTGGTTGAAATTTCTTTAAATTCCTTAATTTCGCTGTAACTTCCAAATTTGGTCTGATTTCAGGTTTCTCTTCTCTTCGTTGCGTGTGCTCGAATGTCGATGGTCTCTCTACCTTGATTTTGACTTTTATGTCCCTTTCAAATTTATAAAACACTTTTTCCACGCTAATAGCTTTGTCTATATTAATTTTAATTTCTAACATTATTCATTCTTATGTTTGAGGCATTACAACCCGATCTCTTGTCTAGGTTCTATGGATTTCAATTATTTTAAAAATTATACTTTCTATTGTAAGGCTTAAATATCACATTTTACCCAGTTACAATGTGTGTGTGTGTGTGTGTGTGTGTGTGTGTGTGTGTGTGTGTGTGTGTGTGTGTACGTTAAAATATACAATAACTATCTGAAAAAAAACTGAATGAGTGAAGTAATTTTCAAGCTAATGTTATTAACTTCTCGACATTATCTAACATCAATTTATATCGTCATCGATATCAAATTCTCACTAGAAATGTTTAAATATTTGTTTTAAATTATTTATAATATTTCTCTCATTTTTCTTTCTATTAGTGTATATTATAGTAATGTATTGGTAAGAATAGAAATCCAACAACAATATTCCAATACTCGTGTTTGTCACGTCAGTTTCACAACCTGTTACATAGCTTCGCGTCTTGGCCACTTTCTTTGCGTTGAGCCAGCAATATCAATTTTCAAGAAAAGGGTGTTTTCTGACACATGTCTTACACACATGTCTTTAAACCTTAATCTAAGTTAATGTTTAAGGTACTTTTTTCTCTACTTTAAAAACATCGTATAATTATAAGGTTATAAACAATTAATGAATGAAACAAAGAAATTTTTAAATAGAAGTATTCAAATATACAAGTCAATATTTAACGCTTAGGTAAAATAAATATTTGGAAGAACGAAATTAAAAGAGAAATATACAGCTATTAAGTTATATTATTATCTAAGCCTATATTTGAATTATTCAGTTCCTCAAATTAACATTTTTAACTGTAATTTCTTAAATCGACTTTGTTATAAATATAATAATCTCAATTTTATAATAAATTCAAGATGTTTTATAATACTCAGTACTCTTGCAAATGAATTTATATTTTACTTTTCAAGATACATGATGAGTATTTCTAAATACTATTATGGGGCAAATGAATTACAAATAATATCCGTCTAACATTCATAACCTGAACATACTTATGTCTAATTTCAAGAAATATTTGATGATATCATCACCACTATGGAATGTTAAAGAATGGTGGCTTTATAAGGATTACATAAAGTTCCACAAAGTGTTATCTGAAAGATAATCAAGATTCCTTTTCTAGAGGGTTTATCTTCAAGGAAGAGTTATAGAGATGTGTTTGCAGGCTGCAAACCAGTTTAATGATCGGTGTATTATTGGTAAAGTCAGAAACGGAAGATACCCTGACAGGGATTACAATACACGTTGGCCTACTTGTGTCTAATAGATACACGTTGACCTACTTGTGTGTAATAGATACACGTTGACCTATTTGTGTCTTAAAGATATATCTGTCCGCACCTTAATATTTGTATAGCTGGAATGTAAGTAAAGTCCCATATGAGACAAGAAGCTACCCTGCTGGCTAACAGATACATAATGGTTTTCCTGAAGTCATTCAGATATGGTCATACCTACAATATGCTGACATATGGATAGTCAAATACACCTATGCGCCCTTTACGAGAAGGGATAGGTCTAGGAGTTCACGTAATCCTTCCATAAATAGAAAGGTTGGTGTCATATAAATATGTCTATCAGCCGCTCTCCCGTATTTGGTGTGTGTGTGTGTGTGTGTGTGTGTGTGTGTGTGTGTGTGTGTGTGTGTGTGTGTGTGTGTGTGTGTGTGTGTGTGTGTGTGTGTGTGTGTGTGTGTGTGTGTGTGTGTGTGTGTGTGTGTGTGTGTGTGTGTGTGTGTGTGTGTGTGTGTGTAGGATGTCCTGGCGTCCTGGCACTTATAAATAACCGCGAAATACTAACTTAAATCAAAACGAAAGTTTTTCAGGAAATATTTTGTAACTATGTAACACATTTTAGGTGTGTTACATATTAAATCAGATTCAGAAAACAAACGTGAATTAATTACGAAATGTAGCACACACAAAATTGTGAGTAAATTTAAATCTATGGGCGAGCCTGATCTCTAGGTTGATATCTTGGAACTGTAATATGCGCACAACGGGTGTGGGGAAAGTAAGATGCTCGGATAGTAATCGCGGCTCCGTCTCTTCCGTTTTGAACCATGTAATCGAATTCACGCACATTAAGATTGGAGAGCAATTGGAAGCTTTTTTTATTTTTGAAAACATGTAACAGTTTATTATATTTAATTTTTGTTTAATAGAAGAAATGCTGCGTTACAGTACAACGCCGGGACCAGATTCCGAATTACGTGCGAGCCAATACAAAATGCAGAATCCGGGAATCTAAGAACGAGAACCATGCTATGGCTATGCCAGTTCGTAACAACACAGCTAAGTTCTAAAATTAAGGAGTTTTGTGATTAAAATTGAAATATGTAACTTTTAAACATTAACCGTTCAAAATTTAAAAACAAAAAAAATTTAAACGTTCATGGCATGATGATGCTATGTCTCTTTTTTTATAATGGAGAAAATGTAAATTCTTTTATATCATGTAGTAATTTTTCAAGTCGAGAGGATAAATTTAAATGTATGTTGAATACGCAAGCAATCTCGCAAAGACGTCAGTTGTTCTGCCATAGATTTGTAGTATCTAAAGCTCAGATAAAAATTAAATCTGTATAAGTTGTACAGTCTGTAAGTAGCTTAGTATTTCATAAATGTAATTTGTTTGTAATTTAGATACCTATTTTTCTTTTGATAAATTAAAGTTAAATTTGTTCAAATTAACATTTGTGCCTTAAATTATTTAACGAACACATCATTCTTATATTTCAATTAAATTTTGACTATTGCAGGTCAATCATTTTGTTATGTAACAAATACTGCAAAATTAAACATCGGCCTTAATTCCTCTGGAATTAATGTCTAAAATAATTTCCGTTATAACTACCCATAACATATAAACAACATGCTTACACACATACATAATACATACGTTGTAACACACTTTTGATGGTGTTACATATTAAATTGGCAATTTCAGAAAACAAACGAGAATGTATTCAAAAATTGTAACAATATACAACTATATAAAAAAATTGTGATGTATTAGAAATATTTTTAATGAGATCTCTGGTTGATAGTGACATCGGTCGGAAAGTTTGAAAACAAGTAATAAAGTACGTCTGCGCACATGCGATGCGCGGTAGCGGGGAAGGTTGCTTCCAACGTTAGTTTTAACTCTCTTTTAGCCAAGATGTAAAGGGCAACGGACGTGTCTGAAAGCAAGGAAATATTATTTTGTTTTCAAAATTTAATGTAATATTCATTTTCTTAAACATGTTATAATCATGGTGTAGAAGACAGCGTACGTAACCAGGTATAAAGATGGGACGCTGAAGTTACCGATGACATTTCCTGAGACTTTTCCACAAGGAGGATGCGAGGTTACGACATGTGAATACAGCTAAGTGAACGATTTAAGACTTTAGAGATTTATAGCAAAATTTAAAATGTTAGACAGTTTAACTCAAATTAATGAACCTTGAACGTTTCAACCTATATACATAAATGTAATTTACGCATCTTTTGGTGCACTTGTGTTCACCTTGAATTATAAAATTTGATTATGAAAAAAGCAAGTAAACTCGAGTATAGATTCATTTTCAGCCATTGATCCATTGATTGATTTATTGATAGATTGCTATACGTAAAAATTCATAAGTTAAATATTAAATGTTCAATAATCCGTAATGTCTAGAAATTTGTATCATGATTATAATTTATATTATTTTTCTTTGTTAAATAAAATGAGTGTAATTTGCTTTAATTGAAATTCAAAAGAGTAGTTATTTAACCAGCACACAATTCCATGCATTTCAAGTTAATAAGCCTTAAAAAATTGATTTAATGAAACTCTGCTAGTTTAAATGATTTAACTTTGTATTTTAAAGTATTTTAATGTAACGGAGTTCTACCTTCAAGTTTTGAAGAGCGTTACGGACAGACGGTTATTATTACGCCTGAACCGTAAGCTAGAACTTAAAACTAAAACTTAAACTTAAAAATTAAAACTAAAATAATTTCTTAAAAACGTTACAACGTCTTAATTTACTTAAAACATTATTACAATTGTGTTTTCTTGTGATCTACATATGTTAATTAGAGGTTTTTATGTTCAAGTTATACACTCTTGTAAAACTTTTGAAGTTATTGAGGATAATATTTTGCTAGTGGCATAATCTCCATAACAATTCAGTCTTGCAAAACTCTATTGATTTTTCGATTAAATTATTTTAAAAATCCTTACATATCTAATAACGTATATGAAGTGTTTCTTTTTACTTTTTAATAAAACACTGATAAAATAATATTATCTCTATTTCTTTGTATTCATTCATTTATAATCTATAATTACGTCCACTAGATTATTGCAGTATAAATTTGTGTGAATTTATTTAATTATTTTTAAGCATGTATTTTGTAATAAATATATTCTTTTATTATTATATGTTTCTTTAATATTTATAACTAGTCAATTCCTAATGTAGTTATATAAAATTAAAATATAAGCACAGTTAAAATAATAATATATTTTTTGAACTTTAATAACGTTATCTAACTTTGAGTTTTATATATAACCTATATAAACTTATATAACCTATAACGTTTACATAACCTATATAAAAAACATTCAATTAAAATCTTTTCAGTAAAATGGCCAAAGTTAAATATAAATATCGTTTATTTTATGCTAAGAATAGAAATGTTTTAAAATTATAAGAAATAACGAAGAAATGATACCACAAATCATTGCCATCCGACTATTATAATAATGTCCAAACATAGGCTACAACGGCCTAGAAGGTAATTCATTAATCAAAGTAATGGGACCAAAATTATAATTTAGCCAAAAACCCGAAACTCATCAATCACGACAACGTCTACCTTTTACAGGAATGGTAATGAGGGCTTATCTCAGTTTTACAAAATCCCCTTGAAGCTGAAAACGCCTTCCTTATAAAATTGGTTTTTTACTTGGTAACCATCAGGGTTTTGGCCTGGAATGAATAATATGCAACTCATTATTAAGTATATCAGCTTAACGTGCAGATAGACTTTCCGTTATATGAATAACAAATATTCATCATAAAACTTCTAAAATAATAATTTCAGTTTTAAAAGTAAATTGCTTTTTAGTTCTTATTTTCGTACATACGTATATAAAAATTTAGGACATGCTTGAAATATGATTCAAGACAGAGAGCAATTTGCAGATATGTAGATGGACTCAAGAATAAAGCTTGGAAAATAAAAAACTTAGAAATATAACTAAGAAAGTAAAGAAGAGAACTGTATAAACTAAATACATAAAATGTTAAGTAGAAGACAATATACTACAAAGCTGATCTCGGCTGTCCTATGCTTAAAGTGTGTGAGACAATTCATATAAAACTGCTATTGCTTTCGTAAACTGACAAAAACAAAGATGCGATTTTAACCATATGTTGAAATAACCAAATGAATCGGCAAACTAATTACAAAACAAAACAAAATCAAATTATAGCATAGATCAATAACTCCCATCATGCAGTCTTCGTTGAAATCACATGTAGACTATCACCCTCTTTGTATTACAGACAAAGCATGATTCCTAATCATCATAAATTGAATTTACTCGTTTATTTTGTTAAATCTAAATTTAATTGACAAATTGAAACCCCTGACAAACATCTCTGTACTGCAACCCGTCACAGAGTTCTTTACTGCAAACTGCATCAACTAATAAGAAGGTGCACTAACGTTTTGGATGTTAGTAGTTTAAATGATTTCGTCTATGTGTAAGAGTAGTTTATTCAACTTACTTTAAATAATTACATTCCGGACGATTGAAGTTTATAGTTATATTAAGCGCATTTGTAAAATTATTTTACTGAGATAGTTTATACGAGTGTGACAATAATAGTCTTTAAAGTTTAATCAAAGTAATGATAATTTGAAAATGTCCCTGGTTTGTACATATCAGGCTATATAGATTAGTAGTATGGATGAAGGAAGCTGCTGCATAGTAGAATATGGGAAGAGCTTTTGAAAACGGCCAGCCAGTGGTTATGAAAGACCAAGCAACTGTAAGAAAGGACAAACAGCGGTTAAGAAGGGCTGAGCAGCAGTTAAAAAGCCAAGCAGTGGTCAAGAGGTTAAACAGCTGTTTATAGAGGTTCGTCAGAGTGTAAAAGAGGCCCAGCAGCGGTTAAAATAGGCCAGACACCGACTGATGAGGTTTTTTATTTCTTTAATCTCATTTATTAGTTGAATGTTTCGTTTATTTTCTTATTTATCTCACTTTTCCCTTTCATGTTATGCCTATTCCCTAACACTTTTGTATAAAGTACTGATTCTAGAAAAGAAATTGGCTATTTTCATGTGACAATTGTTTTCTCCATTAATCATTAAGCTTTTATTTATATCTGTCGGCTGTCGTGTTTTCCAAGCCATTGTATTTATTATGTATTTATATTTTAATTAATATAGTTAATAATTAAAGTAATGTATTTTGTATTTATACAGAGAACCTTGTATCCTAGTTTTGTGACGTCAGGTTTGCGTAACTGACAATCTATTGATGTATTTGCGCAGCACTAATTTAGAGATTTCAATCGAAATAAAGTACTACGATAAACCTACAACATGCGACCTACAGAAGGCCGTGGGAACTTCTTGTCGTGTCTGCATACGGAGTCACGCTACTGTCGGCATTTTTGTTTTCATAAACATACATTTTACAAAAAATAGCCTCACACAAAAAGTATTTTCGAATGAATGTTTTATATTCAAATGTTTTTAACATTCAAACGATCTATTAACTAACTAACTGTTGGTAAAGCTTGCATAATGCAGATGATGGTGTTTATGCATAATTTATAAAGTACAGTTTTCACTAGTGTAGATTTTCTTTTTATCGTGTTAACAAGACTTTCTCTCTAACTGCATCCTATAGGGTTGAATGTCTTCTTCTATGGTTGTCTATGATTTTAAATACTGTGTGTTTGATATTAATCTCTAATCATTATTTTTACTATTTTATCTAAATTTGTTCCCAAGTTCATATCAATTTCTTCAGATATTCTTTTAGTGATTATTATGTAATTTATATAATGACTCTCATGAAATTTTGGATATTGACTGAATTAAAGTTAACGTTCATGTATATATCTTTTAGTTATTATTTACAATATAATTGTAATAATATAAAACAGACACTTTCTACTAATAATAAACTTATTTTCATAATAATAGATCACAAACGTATAAATATATTTGATCATTATCATGTTTTTCTTTTAATTAGTTTGTATTAGAACGATTAATCAAAATCGATACTGGTACTGTTCATGTTAATTATATTTTTATTAAATTAAACGAAACTGGTTTATAAATGTGATTACTGACGTAATACGTTTTCAAGTTTTAACTCACTTATAGAACGCAAAAGTCATTAAAACGTTCAGTTGACCGGTGACTTATTTAAGGATCTATCAAATTTCCAAATACTTTCCGGGCGGTTTTTTAAACAACACCTCAAAATATAACACTCACTAATTTTTCATGTGCGTCTGCCAACAGTGTAAAAAAAATCATGTCGATGGAAGGGAAAAGTACAATGCAAATTGTAGATGTGTGAAAGAAGCGCTCTTGGCAAGACGTGGCATGACTTAACAATTCTCCAAATGTCCGTTGCAGGGTGATTAATTTTGCGTCCGCTCAAGTGTAAACAAGTACGTTACCTGTGATCGTCTGTTGATGATTTCATAATGAAATTATCATCTCCCGTTGACACTTTATTCGTTGATGTTTGAAATTTTTAAAAATTAAGGTATAATAATGTAGCTATTTTGTCCGCTGAATAAAAACCAATATTTAGACTACATTTAAAGATAGAGTTCATATTTCTTGATCTATGGATTGTTATTTGGGAAGTAAAAAAAAAACGATTTAAACTCTATTAAAAACATACACAAAACTCACAAATTATTCATTTATTTACTCATACGCGTTTCAATGACCCGTGAGTGTTACTACTACAAACTCTAACTTACAACTAGGGTTAAAGCAAGGTTACACTTCCGTATTTATACAGTAGGCGTTGCCATGCCCACTTTTCAAAACAACAGTTACTTACCCTACTTTAAACATGATACAACAAATAGAAATTTTGTACCAAACTCAATAATTACAATAAAATTTGTAACATACAACATAATTACATATAAATAAAATAGATAATTAATATTACACATTATTATTATGTCAAAATATTTAACCTAAAAGTTACAATAAATTTTATTTTATTATTTTTTTCTTCCCTTTTTGTTACGCTAATTACAATAATATAGAATTTGGAATAAGGCCTGACTCGTTGTTTACAATATTATTTTTATTCCTATTAATATACAAAGTTTCCCATGCATCCAATTCACTACACTTAACAGCGTTTTTTAACAGGGTTATATCGTCTACTTAAATTCGTGCTCTTCCTCTAAACAATGCTTCGCCATCTCAGATTTTTCTGGTCTATTATATTTAATGTGGGAAAAATGTTCTTTAGCCCTAGTTTTAATATTTCTTTTTGTTTGGCCTATATATTTCAGAGGACACTCGCTACATTTCAGGCAGTAGATTCCTGACTTTTCTTCATTTGGTATGTTATCTATATGGTTCCCTAACAACTTCTTTAGGTTATTTGCAGTGGCGACTGTAACATTCAAATTACTATATTTTCCTAGAGATTTTCTAATTTTATTAGAGAGCGGTGGATGGTGTGTTATTTTTACCCATTTTTCCTTTTAAATCCCTTAATAACGTGCTTCTCTGATTTTTTATTGTCTTATTTTTTATCTTTTTATGAATTTCATCTATAAACACATTACTATATCCATTGAACCTTGCTACGCTATAAATGTAATTAAGCTCATTTTTATAATTTTCCTCTGATAAAGGCAAATTAATTAAACGATGCACCATAGAATTGAAAACTGCTTTTTATGTGATATTGTGTGAAATGAATCACTGGTAATAAATCTGCTTGTTTGAGTTGGTTTTCTATAAACATTAAAACTTAAAGTATTGTTTTTTCTTGATATTAAAACATCTAAAAATGGTAAACACGCCTCTTTTTCTATTTCAACCGTAAATTTTATACTTGGGAAAAACCATTTATTGCTTTACAAAACTTGTCCAGGCTTTGTTCACTGTCAAAAACTGCAAACACGTCATCCACGTATTTCAGCCATACTCTAGGAAAATATTTCAAGGTATTTTTCGTATTCATTTCGAAATGACTCATAAAAAAGTTGGCTAAAAAACTTGATAGAGGGTTACCCATAGCGGTGCCTTCCTTCTGGGTGTAAAATTAATTGTTAAACTGGAAACAATTTTGAACAATACATAAATTAATAAGTCAAATATATTAGAAGGTTTAGAAGAAAGTAAAAGATTTTTCACGTAAATGTTGTGATGCAAAATAACGAATGTTTTATCAGTATAGCCATAGCACCATTCGCATTTTAATATGTTAACCTTTTACAACATCTGTTATAGATACATTTCCTAGCCAAATAAAATAATAACATGAAAATACTGCGTTAATATGTGTCGGTCCAGTCCAACAATATATGCCTAACGTAAATATTGTTAAAACAGTCTGAGCTGATCTATTGGGTCTAAACCTTCCCTCCACTTTAAAGGCCTATTTTGTGTATTTATAAAGTTTCAATCATTACCAATAATAGAAATCGTTTGAAATAAAAATAAAATAACACACAATTTGCAGTTTCGAAAAAATTAGGTACTTGGGAGTAATATTCAATCGAGAAGCTACGCTGAACACAGACAGAGCCTTACAAGGAAGGAGACCGATAGCGATGGCGAAAGTAGTTCTCTGGAATCAGATTATTTCGATGGAGAATAAGAAAAATTGGCCGTAGCGCGGAGTATCTTATATTACGGTAGTTTACAATGGCATTGAGGATAGATGAAACAGATGTTAACGGCAACAAAGATAGATTTTGGGAGGAGGGCCAGGGAGTTCAAGAAGAGATATGGTCAGAAATATGAAGGTTAAAGATGTAATAGGCTTAGAACCAAGTATAATGGATGACGTTACTGCAAAACAACTTCTGTGGTATGTCTATGTACAGCGTATGCAGATGACAGACTGCAACTCATGTGGTATGTATATGTACAATGTATGCAGATGACAGACTGCGTAGCAACTCATGTGGTATGTCTATGTACAACGTATGCAGATGACAGACTGCGTAACAACTCATGTGGTATGTCTATGTACAGTGTATGCAGATGACAAACTGCGTAGCAACTCATGTGGTATGTCTATGTACAGCGTATGCAGATGACAGACTGCGTAACAACTCATATGGCAAGTCTATGTACAGTGTATGTAATGACAGACTGCGTAACAACTCATGTGGTATGTCTATGTACAGTGTATACGAATGACAGACTGCGAAACATATCCAAAATTGTTTGAACTACAGAGAAGAAGACGGAGAATCCTAGAAGAAGCTAAATAAAGAGTATCGATATAGAGATATAGTTACAAAAGATACCTGGCAACTTTAACAAGACAGGCAGCTTTGCCGGTTGGGAGACCTAAGGCTATATAGACCTCTATAAAACGATTTATTACACATGCAATACTAGTAGAATAGAGAAACAAAGCATAGTAGCGTGTTTTATATACTGGATATTAATAGAAAAAACAGGATGTTTATACACTTAGAAAATATTACTATAGATAAGGCAAATAAAGTAACAATTTCATTTTTAATTTTCAGAGAATTATATAAAATCTTCTACAAGTATTATTAATTTTTAATATCTAGGTTTTTTTTAAATATTTCGCAGTAAGATCATCATTTAAATACGTCTTTTTAAATTTTGTAACCACAGTAGCTTCATTTTTTTTCAAACTCATAATAATAATTTAGTCGAATAATTTATATAATAGACGGTAACAACTAAATGCTATAAATCTGTTATACAAACCCTTATTGAACCGACTAGAAATATAATTGAAATTATTTCTCTTGCAGCATGCAGGAGCATTTCCACATGAGTTATTAACATATAAATAGCATGAATTATACAAAGAGCAAAAACCACAGAAGCTGGTGCAAACATTAATTATGAAAGAACTCAAGTTTTAGTTACAAATGATAATATGTTTTTTCATTAAATGTGCAGTTGTCAAAACTTCAACTGCAGAAAGTGTGGTATCTAACTGTGAACATCTAAAATTAATGAACAATGAATGGATCACTCAATTTACACTAATTAACCAATGCCGGTGACTATAGTAGTTAGTCGATCAAACATGTGTCGTTTTTCTAGTTTAAAGATCCAGTTTCAGAGCATTAAGAACATTTTCTTGTAATCCAAGTTTTACCGATATGTTAAAAATTACTTGCGTAGAGCATTTTTAATCATGGTACAGTTTTGTTCCCAATAAATATGTTATCTATACTGGAGCGACATATCCCAGTATATTCAATGGAATAGCTGTATGTACATAGAGGGTGTTTGCGTCGCTCGTAAACTCCAATTAATATTGAATTAAGTACGTAAATATTTAACCTACGCAAACCCACACACACGCGCCTATTTACCTCCACAGTGCATAATTAGTAAGTACTTCATATACCTACTTCAGGTTAAATACACTCTTGAGTATTATTTTCGTAATATTATGAAACACTATTGGTTTTTACAACAAATATAATTTCGATATTTTTTCAAAAGAAAAGGTTTTAACGTTAAAAAGCAATAAAGAAAGTTCTTGAACGTTCCAATAAGAAAACTTCTGTTCACGCTTATAAGGGCAAAGAGGATACCTACCCCTGGTAAGTGACACTGCTCTAATAAAAAGTATTTGCAGACAAATATACCCATCCCCATTATTTAGCCTAACTATAATCCCACTATTTCTATCATTCGTCTAACACCACATACTTCCCAAAACCACATTCTATTCACATCATATTCTTCCTACACAGTATTCTCTCTACACCGCATACCTACCACAAGATATTTCCAAACCACATAACCCAAACAACACATTCCTTTCAAAACTGTCATCTTTACCAACCTACTTACTCTCTACACCATATTCCTCCCACAAATATGATTCTTCTCACACCACATTCTCCGTATACCACATTCATCCCACAAACGTCATTCTTCCCAAGCCAAATTCTTCCCACACCACATTTTTTTAAAACCACATTCATCCCAAACCACTTTCTTGCCAAACCAAATCCTCCCTACACAACATTCTTTCCACCCTACACTCTTCCCTCTCTACATTCTTTCCAAACCAAATTCTTCCTAGACAACATTCTAACTGCCCTACATTCTATTCAAACACATACCTCCCACCCACATTCTTCCCACAACAAATTATTCCCAAGCCACATTCTTCCCACAACAAAATTATTCCCACACCACATTCTCCCTACACTACGCTCCTCCCACAAATGTCATTCTTCCCAAACCATATTTTCTTTAGAACTCATTTTCTTTCAAATGCCATTTTCCCTCACCAAAATCTTCCCTCACCACATTCTTACCACACCACATTCTTCCCTCACCTTATTATTCCCACACCACATTCTTCCTAAACTAAATGTTTCCTACATCACATTCCTCTCGGTATGTCTCGTCTCTGTTTAACTTTGGAACTACTGTCAGTCATTTTGCCTCCATCTTTTCTATTTCTCGAGATAGAACTACCTGATGCTCGCCAGAGTATATAAATGTCCTTCTATGGTTTGCATATTGTAAATATACTTAAATGAAAATAGCAGACGTGTTTAAAAATGTCCTTTAGGTGTTTCAAAATAGTTTGTTAGAATATATTCTCCACTCATAGGGGTATATTTCCCCTGTGCGTTTTCATTAATGTTTTGATTTGTATGGTTTTCGATGTTAAACACAAATACTACATCGTAATCTTTCTTTAGATCTATGTAAGCATGGTAGATTTATTTTTGCTTCTCTAACCTATATCTGTTTTAAGGATCTGTCTTTTAAATTGATGTAACCGTCCTCAAACTTCATCTTAAATACCAACTCAAACTTCATTTTTTAACTTTTATAAAGTATCTCACCATGTAGTGTAAAATATTGTGAACATTTTTAGGCTACAAAAGTCTACAGGTCTTTACTTTCGAGAATAAGTAGCTAAAATTAGTAAAATAATTGTTTAACAGTTCTCCTTCCTTTCAGTGTTTCTCATCTGCTTTTACTTACTCAATTTTTGACGGGTGAAAATGCTGTTTTTTATTTATCTTTCACATCTTGATCATATATTTAGTGTAAAATAAGTCATTCGACTCTATTTTTAAAGATTTTGTTAAACACAATTAGATATATATCATTTAGTGACAACAAAAGAAACTAGGTTAGCATCTACTTGCACAACCTTGCATGATGTCATTTTATCTTCCATATATCCATAACAGACAGTATTCCTGTACTTCTAAGGATATAATTGGGTGATCGCCTGAAATTTACTATTATATTGTATATAAAAAATTATATATTTGTATGTATGCTATATATAAATATGTATATTTATGTATAGTGAGTGTTGTTATAGCTGATAATAATGTACGAAGGTGCTGAAGAAAACCAGATATTACATTGATTAATGAATGCTTCAAACATGTTGTTTTATAAATATTCTTGTTGATGAAATGTATGTACATTATTAAATGCATATTTAGCTAAACAAATGTTACCTATAAACCATATATACAGATGAATAACATGTGTATGTAAATACGGAAAATAACCTGTCAGGAAAACTGAAATTGTCATTTACAAGGGTCTCGATCTCTTTTATGCCGCAGAAATATTTTTATACTCAGTCCCATTTGCATGTTATATTTGCTCCATCTTGCTTAATGTCAGGAGCTACGTTTAACGTACAAAGAGAAACACTAGAAATAAATGATTTCTTTGCATAATACTCTTATATAAATTATGATACATTTAAATGAATAATGAACAGCATCAACAATGTAAGCTGATGGCATTATAATGTTGCCTAATGTGACGATGCGCTTTAGAGGTTTGCACAGGTGAAGAAGCGCTTTTAATTTAAATCACTAATGTTTAGGTATAACTAAATAGAAGATATCTATCAAATGAGAAACACAATTCAACAATTTATTTTAAGATTTTGCATTTGGTATGTTTGTTAGTCCGAATATATTATATATTTAAAATAGTGATGAAATTTTTATTTTATTAAGGATTTCGATTATTTTTAACGCGTTTCAGATAGGCCTGCATGAATAAACCACGAATAAATAATAGTTTTAATTTTTCACCTTTAATACCAGTATATATTATTTTTGTAACTAAAGAAAAGTTTTAGGAAAAGATCTTTTTGTAAGAACAATTTAAAAAATAATTAAACTTTAAATAACTGTGTTAAAGGAAAAAATTAATAGTGGTACTTCTTACGTACTTTGTACCACTGCTATATTTTATACACATAACACTGAAATAAAAATGTAGTAATTGTATCATGATTGTTATTTCCTATGACAGTCGAATCTCTGAAAAGAATAAAACCATAGATTCAAAGAATACCTGATCAACAACACGATACTCCTATTATATTATTGTGGCGTTGTATTAAATTGAATTAGCCGGCGAAGGGAACTATATCTAGGTTGCAATCTGCAGCTACCCTTCCTGCCGCCAATTACACCCTATTGTTACTTGCAAGGTTTCTTTGCTTCGAAGAACACGTCATCCAAGAAGGATATCAGTGATCATGCCTAATTTTCGATTAGTTTGTACGCTTTAATGATTTCCCCCGTGTGCTTCTTTGTATCAGTAAATAATTTACGGGCAACTGTCACGAGTATTTACGTGCTTTGACGTTGTCTGTCTTCTCTACTTCAGCCAACATGGCGAACAAATAAACATTAAAGCTTCTGTTTCAAGCCAAAATCCTAGAACAATTAGGCTATTAATTACTTTGACGCAATTAGATGAGACGACATACACAGTCACTCTAAGTACAGTACAAAATGTACTAAGTCTATACTTAGACTTATATTCAAGTCTATACTTGAATGTAGAAAAAAAATGTGTTTTCCTCTTAAATGAAAAGAAAGAAACAAATTCCTATTTTCTCTTTCTCATTAAAGAGAATTGTTTATTGTTCTTTATTTAAAATTGGCAATCTGTTTTGTGTATGTATCAACCCGCTTTTTATTGTATGTATATTTTAATACTAAATATATAACGTGTTTTTAGTATTAAAAACTCGTGGAAAAATTATGTTCGTGGATAATATAAGATTCAATTGAGCTTCTATAAGCCACATAGTGTTAATAAAACTGTTAGTTCTCACTTAGTAAAGTGTTAACAATAATATTAAACACAAGTTTCTGTTTACAAATAAATATATAAATGAACTAGCAATATTGTTAACATTAAATATAAAGCTCTTGCATAAAAATAGTAAAGTAAATAATTTTTAATTAAATATTTAGTTACATATAGATAGTGGGATAAGGTCATTTCGGTTGAGATCCAGTTAGTATAATCTCGCATTTGCCTAGAGCACTCCTATAATACATGCATAGTGTCAGTTGATCAATACACTGTGGTTATTTCGTCTTCAACTTATTTGACAGTTTTAACAACATACAAGTATGGTATTTTATACTCTTCATATGACAGGTACTATACATGTGATTGGCGTTTACGATATCCATTAGATATTTGTTATTTTCACGTCTTAACTTATAGTCGTCGTAATTTTCTTAGACTGTCTGCCATTAACAGCTATCTCTTTACCTTTGTAACGGTGGAGCAGTTCTCGAAAATGAAGAGACGTTCCACCACTATTTGGTAGAGATGCTCCAGATAAATCACTCAGGGAGGATGACCCGAAAAAAAATTATGGTTCATAAAATTGATCTATCATTTTGATGCTCTAAAGCAGGGATCTTCACTATTATTTCTTAGAGAGTTAAACAGTTTGCATTAGGTTTTCCTCAGTACCGCAAGTACAGTTCAAGTGGCATTAAATAACTTACAAACAATATGATTAAAAGATAGCTTTATGTCACTTAAATAAATCAACCTTTTCCATATAAAAAGTTAGGAAAACGTATTTCACTTATTTTCAGAAATAATAGAATTTATTTCTTTGACGCCAATGGGCGAAATCTTTCACAGCGCTCTAACATAGCACCTATGTTAGCAGGTGGGGAAGAAACTGAATTTCTCCAAATGTTAACAGTCTGAGGGCCGCAAAATGTGCACAAATGTTCACAGGGCCGTGTAGTGAGGATGCCTGCTCTAAAGCATTAAATAAAAGACAAAAAGATGAATTGTTCATCATCCAAGCTTCAAGTTTGATCGACAAACCATGATTGGAGGCAGCTTCGGTGAACAACGGAATTAAAGAGTCTAGAGAGACAGGAATAGGGCTACTCCTGTTAATCAACAACCAGTCCCTGGCCATTTTTTCAACGAGTGAACAGATGTATTTAAAATTTACAAGGAAACCACAACCAAACTGTTACAACAGATTTCACTAGTTCGTGTAATGGAAGGAAAATGTTGTAACAAAGAAAACAACCTTCTAAGGTTCTGACATTTTAAGATCACGTTGAAGAATACAAAAATTGAACTCAGTGCCCAAATACATAGACCCAAAGTATTAACCTTTATACCTTTAAACTCAATTCATAAGCAGATGGAAGTAGCAACAAAGGTGATCCAGTATATGACTGCGTTAAATGAGATGAAAATTATTATGCGGCAAATGAAAGGGTTTGTTTTGATCAAATGGTAGCTACAAGAGTCATCTACAACCAATGGAGATCACGGCAATATTTCTGAAAAAGTAATAAAACAACCAAAAACCTAAAACATAGATTGTTCGAGCTAGTGTAGGTTAATGTTATTTTATGAGCAACATCAGGAAAAGTTGAAATCAGAGGAGAGATTACTGTAATATATTTTTAATTATAATTTTTCTAATTATTTAATTTTATATTACTAGCTTATTATTTTTAGTATACTATTTATTTGTAACAATCTATCAATAAGAACAGTTGGTCTTATTTATTATAGAATAAATAGAGAATATTAAGTGCAATATAATTTAAAACCTCAATATTGGTGAGTATATCGATGCGTTTGAGGTGATTAAATAAAAAATCCGTTTTGGTGAAAAATACAAAATAGGATTTGAAGATGAAAGTTTATTAAAAATCTATTGGGAATTATTAAGAATTTATTAACAAAGGTCTCATGTATTTTTAAATAGAAAATGTTTTTGAAATTAGATTGATGTTTCCATATGTAAAACATAATTTTCTCATACTTTTATTTGTATACGACTTTTAAGAGACAACAGAAAAACAAGTCTGATTGGTGGAGCAAATTCATTCTATTGTATTTCCAAAGTTTATTATTAGTAAATTTTAAAACAATGAAAAACTATAATTTAATGAATGCCTTACGTTATATATTATGGAACGTAACTAACCTCATTAAGAAATATTTATTATTTCTTGTTGATATACTTGCTTATATTTGTTTCTTGTTTCTTATACTTGTTTATATTTTTTCAACTTATCACATTTATATTTTTAAATTTTACATCAAAAGATTTTTCATTAACGTTAATATTATTCTGTTGGTGGCATAAACGAAACTGAATTGTGAGATACTGCACTGGAAAATTATACAAACTAACCTCTAAATAAACAACTGTTCGTAACAACTTGATATTACAACTGTTGTACAATTCATGTATTTACGCTTGGGCAGTCGCCAGTACATGCCGATCGATCCTTGCGGATTCAGTAGTTTGTTATGTGTATATACAAATTTTATAACTTCCTACCATACCCTACAGTTTTGTTTGTAGTTACAATCTTTTGGTGTAATGTTTTTCAAAATATTTTCTTGGTAGGTTACACAAGTTTACTTTGATTATTATATTAAACATAATTCATAAATATGAGCCTACATCGAATACTGTAATGAGATATAGCTACTCTTTTTATTTTGACAAAATAGGCCTACTATGTGACTGTAAAAATCCTGCCAGAAGTTTATAGAGATGGGTGATCCGCTTAATAGTAAACTCAAGAAGTTAACTTCGTTTGTGAGTCTGAAAAGAGGTGTGAGTGGTAACTCTTAATTCATTGCTACGTCATACTGACTCGTTGGGCGTCAGACAAAAAGAGTAACTTTTGTTCTGTATCGAAACCTGGTAACCACTTCCTATTGCACAAGTCCGCACCGACATCTTCATTCGCGCTCCAATTGTTGTGTTGTCTAGTGACTAGTTCTTGCTAGTAATTTTTAATATTAAAACATTTCTAAATAAAATTGGGTGGATTGGAAACCATCAGTTTCTCTTTACGGTTTCTTAAAGATAATATATTTCAACTCCTTATTTACCTTAAAAATTAATTTCCTAACTATATTATATTTGCTGAAACTATTTTTTATTTGACCACGTTTTTATTCGTTCGGTTTCCGTCATGTCTGTCTCTCTGTCCTGGTTGAATTTTACCATCTAGTTTAAACTAAGATCCCGATGAGGACGACCAGAAATTTTAAAACTAGGTCAGAAATATCTACTCTGTTTCTTGTCTCTACGTTTGTTTACACAAAGAGAATTTGGGTGATAAGCTAGAATTTTTTTTCAAATACATGTCAGAACTGAATAATAACCAGATATTCCTTCTGTTCCTCCTCCACAAGATTTTTATACAATATTTTTTTAAACAAATTACATTTATTGACAAACTACAGACTTGAAATTTTAAGTACAGGTCAGAACTGAGAGACAATGCAACAATCATTCAATTTAGGTTTCTTTAAACATTATTTGTTTCAACAAATTAGATTTAACTAATTTTACACTACTTAACTAAGTGAATACGTAATTGCTTACTTGCTGACGCATTTCAAAACGATCGTTCCTTTTTCGAAGCTAACCAACTTACAGCAAGTAAGCAATTACGTATTCACTTAGTTAAGTAGTGTAAAATTAGTTTTATCAGTGAATTCAAGATGATTACATCAAGAAGCTTCAAATTAGATTTGCTTTTAAACACATGTGCTATGTCACTGTCAGAGTATCATCAATGTATACAAAATCTATTAAAATTTTCACCCAAACATAAGACTAAAGAAGAAAATACAAAATTAAATTACATGTGAATGAAATATTATTAAAATATCTTAATAATCTATAGTATCTGAGGGTAGTGGGAGTGGAAGTCTCTAAAAGAGTTAACGCTTTATACTAAGTGAGCGATCCCGATAAAAAGTTTATTCTCTTTAAACATTTATCATCCACATAACTTGATAGGTTCTTTCTGACACGCATGCTACGTCATAACAAGGTGAGATAGGGGTTATAATTACTTTTTAAAGAAATTGTCATTTCAAACTGTAAGTCCTTTCCTTTCAAGGGCTTTCATTTTCAATGTTTGAAAGAAATTTTTGAAAAATCCTAGCAAATCGTTTTTTTTAAATCTTAGTCTCAACTATGAGCTAAACACTTTCACATGTCTACTTTATGTACAGAAATATTTATGTACCAAAAATTACAACAAAAACTAATAGATATTTGTATAAGGTAAATTCAAACTTTAGATGAATAATATAATTAAATAAATTAATAACAATTTATAAAATAATGGAATTTAAAGGAATTGATCACATTAAATTTTACTATACGCATACACAAAAAAATTGTATTGCTCACTTCGTCTAGTCTTTTTTCTAATAACTTTAAAAGGGCGACATTTACTCCTATAATAAACACTTGCTGCAGCCTGCACCATTTGAAAAATTTCCAGACTAATTTAAGAGATCCTTGGAGTATTGAAGTCATGTTTTATGATGCCGTGGATTTTTTTTTTGTATGTTTTATTGCTTTTAAAACCTAGTAAAATAAGTCCAAATGTTTTTAAATATACGTATTCAAATTTTATTTAATACGTACTTCACATGATACAAATTTGTATATTGATGTGTATATTACCAAATACGATCGGTGGACCGAACCTAGAGTGTTTTAACGGTCAAGTTAAAGAAAGGGCCTGCTATGTTCAACAATAACATTTATTTTACGAAGCTCTTGACGTTATGACAATTGGCACGCGATACGGTCATATTATGTTGACTCTAACAACCTTTTTACTGCAACGTAAAACAAATATTCCTTTATCGGGCTCTTACTTTCGGTCGACATCACACTCTAACTGTCGCAGTCAATGTTTAATAGAATGTCTGTTTTGTTGTACATTTTGTACCTTTTATTTACCAAGTGCCTCTAGAATGTAAACAATATGGCATTGTTAGGCTTAAATGTTCGCATTTGACATTGTTTAGAACAGTGCTCTTGTGTTCGTATCAATTAATGTGTTCCGTATCACGAGTGCATTGTTACTCAAAATCTCCCCGGTCTCTTGAACAACCCTTTGTACTGCCTTACACTAAACTGAAGAGGCTCTTCAGGTAATAATCGTCAGTTTTGTGCGTGGGAGCAAGAGCCTACGTCGACAAAGATTTTTATCAATTGCGTTTTTTTATCCCAGCATTATATAAACCTAAGAAGATTCTTAAATAGTTAACGATACGTGTCCTTGAGTTACTTTAACGCTACCTCTTCATAGTTCATTCTAGTTTTATTTCCTCTATTTTTTACCATGTAACATTTTTAGCTTTTGTTATCATCAGAAAGACATCCTTTCACAATTGATTGAATTGTAAAAGTATAGATAGAAATATCCAACAGGTTTCTCTAATCCATCCTCTGAGATTTTTTTACTTTTTCCCACAGTGTAAACAACCTTACAAGTAATAAACAAGCTTTAGATCTAGAAGCTTACGTATTTAAGCTATCTCTAAGTTATAGATCATAACGATATCAATACATGTTGACAGTTAGCCTAACATAGCAGCAGAAAACGTTCATATGTAATTAGAGAGTTGTAAATATTGACAAATAAAATGTATAACTTATGCCCATAGACACAAAATCTCCTATGTTTATCTGAATCAAATAAATTATATAAAAATAAAATATTTGATATTAAAACTCAAAATTATTCGTCTTTTAGAATTTTTACAGATATTTTTGTGATAATTTTAATATTTTGTGTAAAATAAAATACTTCTTTCTTGATTTCTTGAAAATCACATCTCTGTTTCCGGTACAGTATAAATACTAGAGTTGTGACGGACGTAAGGTATTAACAGGACAAATCTGTTTAATCAGAACAAATGGCGTCCACATTGAGGCTCGTTACTTGTAATGATGTCATTGGCGACCAATGATTGTGACCGTATTGTGTTCATCTTCATTAACATGGTTTATTTGTAACAATTGGAAACCTAATATGTTCCGTAGTTTATTATTGTTTATGCCTATGTCCATACAAATGCGCCCGCGCTCGCTAACAGATATATTACATTATTGTATATGATACTAATTAATATAAATTAATATAAACTAAAATAATATGGTACATTAAATTATTATACATTATTATTATATGATATAAAAGTATCCAAAATATAATATTATAAAATAGTGAATGTGAATATTCTCACAGAAGGTTATAGGACTATATTTTTTTAAAGAATTATTGATTTCTTATGATTAGACCACTAAAGTAACAAGATTGGGAAAATAGCCCTATTTCGAATCTAAATAAATTTGTCAAACCTGAAGCTTCCGTAATTTTATATCAATTTCAGGCTTCCACTTTCTCTAGAGAGCTACGACAATATTATGCGTGGGTTAGGAAAAGTGGAACCAATTCACTGGAAAACTCAATCATGTGAATAACTTACACAAGCCGGTAATGTCCTGCCGGAAAACATCTATGGCGGATCGAAATTTTTGTTGTTGTCCTTGAGTGTTTTATTTTTTTAATGTGAAGTTCAAATATAAACATAAGTCTGAATGTCATTTGTATAAATGACAGCTAAATAACAGAGTTCTGAAATAAAAACTTTGTAAGAGTAATATTAAGTCTTCAGTTTTTAGTAATAAAGAAAAATTATTTTAAACTGTGACGCAAAAATTGTTTATTAGAAATATAAGAAACTACTTCAATAGATATATTTAAATTATTTAAATATTTAAACAGACATACTTAATTACAATGAAAATATTGGAAAGAACCCCAATACCACAATAATAATCAAAAATAACAAATAAAACAAGTTACTTAAGATTAAACCCTTATCTACATTTCGATGACCATGGCATCATCAACAGTGGGTCGTATTACAATCTAGTAAACAAGAAGTTACTAACTAGAGTGATCCCTATAGTTTGTAACTTCTTGTTTACTAGATTGTAGTTGTGTAATACGACCCACTGATGATAATGCCATGGTCTTCGAAATGTACAGGGATTAGTCTTAAGTAACTTGTTATTTTTGATCAGTTTTAAAGTGGTTCTTTCCAATAATTTCATTGTAATAAAATGTACCACTATGCACTTGATATTGTATATAAACATAATTTTAGTCATAATAATACTTAGCGCGATACGGTTAGAGGTTTGAAATAGATAATTAATTTCAAATATCAAAAAATTATAAAACCTATATTAAAAACTTTTATCTGAAAAGTGAACTTAAAATTTGTTAAACTGATTTCTATCATTGAATTATTTTGTTTATTTACATTATTTAATACATTACATATATTACATCAGTTACTATTTATAAAGAGAGGAAACCTTAAAAATTCTTCAAAAAAGATATATATATATATATATATATATATATATATATATATATATATATATAGAGAGAGAGAGAGAGAGAGAGAGAGAGAGAGAGAGAGAGAGAGAGAGAGGCTATATATATATAAAGAAATAAGACAAAATTCAAATACAAGAATAATTTATTGAATGTACAATTCTTGTATTTGTATTTTCTCTTATTTCTTTATTAATACACAAGAATACATATTGGGATATATATATATATATATATATAATTCATACATATAAATAAACTTTGAATAATGAAAAATAAGAAATAACTCTTATATGGTATATCACAAAATATGAGAAAATAAACATACAAGAATATTTTATTGTAATTTCAGGGTTTTCGTTGGAAAACAGTAACAACATCATCAGGAATGAGCATAACATCAAAGATAATTTCTGATAATGTTGGCACTGTTTGGCAATGAAAAGCTTCGAATTGAATAATACATTAAGATATTCATAAATGTGTGTATGTGTGTGTGTGTGTGTGTGTGTGTGTGTGTGTGTACGTGTGTGTGTGTGTGTGTGTGTGTGTGTGTGTGTGTGTGTGTGTGTGTGTGTGTGTGTGTGTGTGTGTGTGTGTGTGTGTGTGTGTGTGTGTGTGTGTGTGTGTGTGTGAGTGTGTGTGTGTGTGTGTTTGTGTGTGAGTGTGTGTGTGTGTGTGCATTATGAATTATACATAAATATTTTGTTAAATCTATTTGACATATTCTGAGCTCTTCACCGACATTATGCTTGTTCTCTTTTACTCCACTAAAGCAATAACCTCCATAATTTAAAGTATATATTTGAATAATAATAGTATTTTAAAAATAATTATTCCAATATCAATAGCTTTGAATTACCTATAAAATAAAAACTATGAATGGTAGAAAATAAACAAAAAAATACTTTTTATCGACAGTAAATCGTATAATTTGAAACGTACTTCAGTTTGTCATTCAAACAAAATCTGCTTCCAACGAACTAAACGCATGTTTTTAATTGTGGGTTTTACAATGGCGTTAATGAAGCCGGCGATTATTTACATTTTCTGAACACATTGTGTTTTAATTGCGACCCGACTTTGATTTACACTTGGTTTACAAAAAGAAGCAAATGACAAATGTATGACAGTTGGTCTGCAAAGCTGTTTTGATTCGTTCCGCTCTGAACCTATTTGCATATTGTATAGTGACTCGCTCCGCCATTCAAGAGGGAAAATGTCGAAAGGTTGCCTGAATCCCAACTTAGTGTTGACGAAGCAAAGAGTATAGGATTGTTTAATTATGAACGAAATTTGATAAGTTAGTTACCAATAAAATATTGCAAACATATGAAGGATAAATATATCCTTACATGATACATTCTGTAGTAAAACGCTGTAAGCCAAACACCCATGATTATTTATTGTATAATCAATTTGTCCTCCTAGATGAATTTATTTTATGATTTTCACCGTTGTTTGTTATGGGCTATTCCAAACATTTGTCCTGCAATACTTTACAGATCGCGGTAGTGGTTTTACATATTTCCCTCCCTATTGGCTGTGTTTCCATTTTTCCTTTGTAAAATAAATGATACTATATATTGTAAAGTGAGTACAGTGGCTTCACTGTATTGCTAGGGGACTCTTATCAGGGGTTACGCTCTCGGAACTTACTGCAAATATTGAAACAGCGAATACTGACAGAAACTGTATATAGATAGGGGAGGGTTACATTCCACATCAAAAAATGTTAACATTAATTACAGCTATACTATACACTTATAATACAGTATGTTATATTTACTTACTGCATATATATATATATATATATATACATATTTTTTTTTCTTTTCTTGTTTATTTACTTTTCCCTTCAATCCGAAAACACCAAACTTTTATTAAATATGCGCCCTCGCCCAAATAGACACACGTATTCTTTGCTGTAAAAAACCTATCAATTAAATTTTTAAACGTCTAATTTCAGACAAATAATCTTGTATTAAACAATGTTAATTTGATTTTTTTCTAGCTTGCTGTTTTACTTTGTGAGCGATTTCCTCTAGCTCTATACACACCTCTTTATATGGCGTGGTAATAGTCCTTTCTTCCTGCTCTCGATTAAATTTTAATGTTTATTTTAAAGAGGGGTAAATTTCAATAAAGGCTGCAGCTGTTTCCCTAAACATATATTTCACTGATATATTTTAATGTCAACTTCGGCGATACATTTTTTAAGATTTCTTCATCTTCGTTGTCCGAGATAAGCACAGGTTCGGTAATTAGTTCTTCCAGCTCTTCTTCAGCTGGATATCTTGGTTCGCACGTTTCAAATGTTTGTTGACATCTTCATAGTTATGTCTTTAAATCCTTCACCGTTAATTCCATGTGCTATTAACAAAATAACAGTCCGCTAGAACTAAAGCACAGTAGTCAAAGATCATTTTTTACCTTATGCACCAAGCAGATTGGTCCTCCTTAAATAAGAAAGTTCGTGAAGGCATTCTTTTCCAAAACAGTCCCGTCTTATCCGCGTTACAAACTTGATTATGTAGCGTTTCTTCAAAATAAGTATTTTTAAAAGCGATGGAAATAAATTGGCCGTTTCGTAGTCCACTAATGCCGATTCAATGGCAATTTTCACGTTGTGAAGAGACAACGGTCTCTTGAACTTCTCAAAAAACCCTTTACTTGCTGAAAATGATTTTGTTGTCTTCCACCGTTTTGAATAAAATGTTCATACAACCCCCTAGCTTTTTCGCAAATAAAAATTTAACTCAAAGGCATTCATTTTCTTGATTTATCTCCTATCCACATAATCAAAGGTTTTTCCTTTTTGTCGATGTTTATGTCGTGACACAGAGGTAAATTTCGCCGATTTACAAGTCCCTTCTTTGACACTTCTTCTTATATGTTCTGCATTTTTCTTTATGTCATGCACGATTGAATCACTGTAACACAGTGACATTGTAACGCACTGTTTACACTATAACACTTCACGACAGATGCTATGCTTTTACCATATTTTAATGAATCTAAAGAACTATTTTCCAAATTAACAGCATAACGATCTTATTTGCCTTTTCTTGTCCCTATCTGAGTTTGTAGACATTGGGGCTGGGATTAACAATTTAAACGAAAAGATAAAACTTACTAAAACAGACTCACTAAGGAGTTCCACAATTTTAAATATGATACATATTACCTGAATATGCTGTAGCTCCGCTAACCGCAAATAAGCGAAACTGCGAATAGCGACCCGTGAATAGTGATATAAAAGCGTCAAACTTATTGTAAACGTAATTATATAGTAGTAAGAATATGTGTTCGTGTTTGCTTCTTTACTTACATGCGTCTATGTAGTTTCATATTTTGTGATGCTTCTAATTATCACTATTAAAAACTATCGAAAATATAGATTAAACATTTTTTTAAAAATGGTCAACGAAGTATGTTTTCTTTTAGATAATTGTGTGAGTTATTTATTATTTAATTACTAATCTTTTATTTTTCTGTTCTGTTTATTGTTAATTTTTTAAACTTATATTTTTAAATTTACTTTTACTTCAGCGTTACTAGGTCATTGTTTTGTTAAAAAAACAACTGTACAAGTATCTGCTAGAGCCAGGAGGAAATTAAATCTGAACATTTTTTAATTAATACCTAATAACATTAACCAGAATTAAAATATTACCTTGAACCAACGTTTAAGTTAGTAATAAAATAACCTACTTTAAAAATATAATATGTCAGATAAAACTCAAATTGAGTAAAAGTAAAACAGTAATTTGATTTTAAAAGAAAAGCAGAACAATAATCTTAATTTCTGAAGAAAGGATTAATTGTATGTTTCAATAACTTCAATTTACTATAAAGATGTAGTAGTAACTTTACTACTACAATTCCGTTTTAAAAAGAAAAAAACTAATCGAATCACAAAACGCAGAAAGTCTGTAAGTCGACAGAAATCTTGTAACATATTAATTTACTTCTCAAAACTTTTAAAAGGGATTTATGGTATTAAAAATACTAACATAGCCGTGCTTCAATTTATGACAAATAATTTCTATATTTCAATAGTTTTTGTAGCATTTTATAGAACGTAATGAAAGTTTCTGCGCGCTTTTCATGCTCATTTCAATCGCTGTTGTTTTATGAGCTAATACTTCAAGGAATATCTGACTACATCTCACAGAAGTCACGCTAGTTCTCGTATAAGGCGAGCTTTACGCTATGTAAATTACAATTGCTCACGCAAAGTGCAGGAACATTTCTTCATGATAATATTAAATTAGTGTTTTTTAAGTTCAGACTTTAATCACCATTCTTCATTCATTTCAGTTAATGAAGTTTGTTAACAATTCTTTTTCGGCCGGTTAAACATTAAAACAGCAGTGCTTTTAGAGATTACTGTCTACTTTACAAACTATTAGCCGAAATTATTAAATCGTAACTCGCAACTTCCACCCGCGATTCATTTGACACGGCTTGACGAATTTACAGCTCTTTTCATGTTTGAGAGGACGTAACAGCCAGAATTTCCCGTAAAGACAAGAAATTTCCAAGAAGTAAAGCTACTAGAGATTACGATAAATTGCTAGAAGCCTAAAGTCAATAAATAAGGTTTTGTTAAGAGTTTGAGAAATGTCAGTGTGTTTATAATGTATTGAAAGACAGCTTTAGTAAATTTCAATTTAGTTTATTTCTGTTCTTATGGTTCACGGCCAAAACATAAATACACACACACATACATATATATATACAAAGTAGAGCCTCTCAAACTCGACACAATGTGGACTTAAAGGTTGTCGAGTTTTCGGGAACTTAAATAAAAATAACTAGGAGTTGAATAAAAACGCTTATTTAGAGTATTAAAAATGTACATTTATTGATTTATTATATACAATTATATATTTATATCAACATTTATAACTTATAATAAAAAAATTAAAAAATAATTTGAGACAAAAGGCCTAGTAGAATCTGAAAATACAGTGTCCATTACAATTATTACTGAAGTTGTTTATGCTGCTTATAAAAAGTCCATCACAGTTAGTTATGGGAAGTTTTCGGAACACTAGAAGAAAAGTGTAAAAGTAAACTTACTGAAGTCGTTTGAAAAACCCTGTGATTTAAGACTGCTTTTCTGTCTCCACACGGCGTCCTGCAGCTTGATCACGGGGTCGCCTGAGGAACAGAATCTCCATTCCAGTCGCATTTTGCTGCTCTAAGTACTGCAATGTCCCTTCAATAAATTTCGCAGCCTCACTGTGGCTAACTTTTCTTTCTCGTAGATGGTCCTCTTGCTCTTCTTCTTCCGAATCGTCACCTTCTAAGTCACGCCCTTTGACAGCTGCGATGATTTCATCTTCTCTTATTGGTTCTGATGCTTCGTCGAGATCCATCCATTCATTGACATCTTTGCTTGAAGACTCTTCAGACGTTCAATCAAGTCGCTGTTTTCAAAATTGATTCCATCGTCACGCGACAAATCATTGCCTGCGTGATCTAGAAGTTTCCTCCAAGAACGAATGAGTGTTATGATCTCAAGCTCGATACAAGATTGAGAGACCCATCCAATGACATCTAATAAATCGATCTTCTTTAGTTTAGCCGTTAGCTCCTCAACCGATTCAAAGGACAAAACCTAAGATTACAAAAAAAGCTTACGTCTGTACCTTTTCTTTAACGCTGCCAAAGTTCCTTGGCCCATCGGTTGACAGAGAGACGTGATGTTCGGCGGTAGAAACATTGCTCTAATGTCTTTGTCTGTAAATATTGCACATCAGTGTGAGTCGTAGAATTATCGAGAATCAGTAGAGCTTTCCTGGGAAGATTTTTTTCTTCAGAAACTTCCCAACCTCTGGGACGAATTGTTGAAAAAACCACTCTTTAAAAATTGCTTCGCTCATCCATGTCTTAGATTGATTTCTATACCAAACTGGGAGTTCAAAGTTGCCATCACTTGTGCAGCTGGCAGTTTTAAATGCTCTTAGTTTTTTTGCTTTCCAATTATCGCTAACTTGAGTTTGTGCTCTCCTATTGCATTACTGCAAGAAAGAATAGTCACACGCTCCTTACTTCTCTTAAAACCTGGTGCAGCTTTTTCATCTCTCAGAGCTAAACTTTTAGTAGGAAGCATTCGAAAGATTCGTCCTGTCTCATCTGCATTGTAGATTTGATCACCTGACAAATCTTTTTCAATAAACTCGTGTAGTTTGGTCTTGAAGTCACTCACGTTGTCAGGGTCAGCTGACAGTTTTTCCCTGCAGATACTAAACAGCTTGATTCCATATCGTTGTTTCCACCTTGACAACCAACCATTGCTCGCTGTAAACTCAGGCTCTCCTTCGTCCTTAAATTGTTCATAAAACTGAAGAGCTTTCTCTTGCAGGATGGGTCCAGATATAGGCGTTCCCTTCTCCCTGTTCACACGGAACCATTGGTAAAGGGTTTCGCCGACTTTTTGGAACTCTGCACTTCTCATTGTTTTTCGTTCCACGATGGATTCTGTACACTGTCTTTTCAAAGACCACGATTCAATTTCAGATTTCGTTTTCTTCCAACCGAGCACTGTAGACCTACCGATGTTCAAATCCGACGCTATTTTATTTACGCTTTCGCCACGCTTAAGTCTTTTTAGGGGACCAAACTTTGCTTCCATTGACACTGACATTTGTTTCCTCTTCTTCTCCGTCATACTGTCGCTCTATATTCCAGCACAATTTTTTAAACAATTGTCAACCACTGTCGAACAAAAGCAACTGACCACAACTGTGTCTCAACAAACACTAAACTGAACGCCTAGTGATCGCAATGTAGCGAGGGTAGTTTATGACCTGCCCGGGGATTCCAGGTCAACGCGCGGCCTTACGATAAAGAAAGTGGCCACAGAAATCCCGGAACGTGTGCAAACAATAGCCCGCCCCAGCTACACTTTAGAGGTAAAGGGTGCGTTGAACGACCTTGGAAAACCCAGTAACCTAGTCTGAGTCTCTAGCACTCTCGGGCGGCCTATGTACTGATGGAAAGCTTTACGTTATGGGCGGAGTAAAAAAATATTAATTCACCAGCCCTGTCGAGTTTTACGGAATGTCGAGTTTTCGGGAATCGAGTTTGAGAGGTTCTGCTGTATATATATATATATATATATATATATATATATATATATATATATATATATATATATATATATATATTATATATATATTATATATATATATATATATATATATATATTATATATATATATATATATTATATATATATATATATATATATATATATATATATATATAAGTAGAGAAGGCTATCGTTGAGGTGGGGCGCTTGGGAGGGAGCTAATAGGAAAGCCGGATTTGTTACCCCCCCAGTTTCTAAGATGGCGGCGCCCATTTGGCAAGAACAAGATGGCGGCGCCCATTTGGCGGGAACAGGATGGCGTCTCGCGCTAGTGTCCTAACCTAAGAAAAAGTGTTGTATGTTTAGAGTGTATTTTGGTTAGATGTGTGGGCGGGTTCGCCCCTGGGGTTGTTTTTAATAATATATGAAAGCATCAAAAAATTATCGGTTAGATCAAATGACCAACGTTTCAACTAAACAACAGAGAAACACTGTCTTACGCTAAGTTTAAACGACCAACTTGCACACATATCAATCGACCAACAATTACGTTGATTCCAGATAGCCAACAGTCTTTGCGGGAATTGACTAATCACATTACATGGGCTCGGTAGTGCTGTCAAACCCAAGACACTTAGACGGCCTGTAAGCTACCCCTAAGCGTGTGTTAGGGGTGAGTTTCGTGGGTCACGGGGGATAGATGTCATAAAGTCCTAACCTAACTCATCCTTAAGTGTTGTATGTGTTTGGAGTGTATGCTGGATTTATGCGGATTGGGTCAAGGGGAGGGGGTAGTTTATAATAATAATATATGAAAGCATCGAAAAATGATCGGATAGATCAAATGACCAACGTTTAACTAAGCACTATCTTACGTGCCGTTTAACTGACCAACTTACATGAAATTCAATCGACCAACAATTACGATGAATTCAAATAGTCAACAGGCTGTGCAGGGAATCGACCTATCACATTGCAGGGGCTCGGTAGGCTTACGCAACACAACGTAAACGGTTGCATTAAGGTGTGTAGGCTTATTACTATGTTAAGCCAACATGTATGAATCCCAACATGGGTCTACTATGTCGGTAAACCACTGGCCAAATCCTTTATGATCTGAGCCTAACACACACACACACACACACACACACACACACACACACACACACACACACACACACACTCACACACACACACACACACACACACACACACACACACACACACACACACACACACACACACACACACACACACACACACACATTCTCATATATCCTACACACTACAACTTACATACTCCACAATACAAGTTACATGTTATACCTTACACGACACAAAATGCATGCTATATTCTACACTCTACAACGAACACACTATATCCTACACACTAAAACATACGCCCTAAACACCTCCATCAAATCATGACTTTTAAACAATATCTCGGTAAAACTAGCTACCAATTTACACTCTACCACAATTGTTACGTTGAAACAGCTACCGATGCTCACCTTATCATAATAGCTACAGATACATAGCCTGACAACAGATACCTAGCCTGACCATAGACTGACAACAGATACGTAGCCTGACTATTGATACATAGCCAGACAACAGATACATAGCCTGGTAACAAATACATAGCCTGACAGTAGATACCTGGCCTAACAACAGAGCTAGATCAAATGACAAACGTTTCAGCTAAACAACATTGAAAAAACTGTCCTACACGCCGTTTAACAGGTCAACTTACACGAAGTTCAAACGAACAACATTTACACCTAGTTCAACCTATGGCGATTATGGGTGGTGAAGGCTAGATCAATTGACCAACGTTTCAACTAAACAACATTGAAAAAAAACTGTCTTACACCCCGTTTAACCGGCCAACTTACACAAAATTCAGACGAACAACAATTACACCGAGTTCAATTGGGGTATGGCGGTTATGACTGGTGAAGGCTAAATCAAATGACCAACGTTTCAACTAAACAACAGTGAAAAACTTACGCGAAGTTCAAACGAACAACATTTACACCAAGTTCAAATAGGCTATGGCGGTTATGGCTGGTGAAAGCTAGATCAAATGATCGACGTTTCAGCTAATCAACGTTGAAAAAGTTACGCTAATCAACCAACATTTACACCTAGTTCAAATGGGTTATGGTGGCTATGGTTAGTGAAGGCACTGGCAAAAGCCTTTATGATCTGAGCTTTAGACCTTAGACAATATCACCATAAAGATAGCTACCAATGCATACTCTACCACATTAGCTATGTAGAAACTGTAATCGACCCTTGGACTAACACAATAGCTACGTAAATACCTCCATCAATTCAAGGCCTTAGGCAATATCTCCGTAAAGACGGCTACCAATCCATTATCTATCACAATATCTCCATAAAGATAGCTACCAATGCATAACCTATCACTATAGATGTGTAAAGACAGCTACCAAAGCAAACTCTATCGCAATAGTTACGTAAACACCTCCATCAAATCATGACTTTAGACAATATGTCTGTAAAACTAGCTACCAATTTATACTCTACCACAATAGCTATGTCAAAACTGTTACCGACTAATAATCTAAGACAATAGTTACGTAAAGCCCTGTATCAATCCAAGACCTTAGACAATATCTTCGTAAAGACCGCTACCAATCCATACTATATCACAATAGTTACGTTAAAAGAGCTACCGATGCTCACCCTATCATAATAGCTACGTACAGACAGCTAATAATGCATAACCTATCACAAGACCTACGTACAAACCGCTACCATTGCATAACCTTTCACAATAGCTACGTAAAGACAGCTAACAATGCATACCCCATTAAAATAGCTACGAAAAGATAACAACCAATACATACCCTATCACAATAGCTATGTAAAGACAGCTAAAGATGCATAACCTAACACAATAACTCAGTAATGACCGCTACTAAATCATGAACCATCATACTAGCTTCGTAAAGACAGCTACCAATATACACTATCACAATAGCTACGTAAAAAACTGTTACCGATCCATGACCCAAGAAAATACTTACGTAAAGACCTAAATCAATGAATGAGCTAAGACAATAGCTCCGTAAGGAAAACCTATCATTGCATGAACTACGACAACAGTAAGGTATGGACGGCTACCAATGCATTACTTATCACAATAGCTCCGTAAAGACAGCTACCAACACATAACTCATCACATTAGCTAAGTAAATAGCGCTACCAATGCTTAACCTATCACAATTGCTCCGTAGAGACAGCTACAAATACATTCCCTATCACAATAGTTACAAAGACATATATCAAAAGCATGAGCAAGGACAATGGCTTCGAAAAGACAGCTACCAATGCATTCCCTATTACAATAGCTCCGTGAAAACTGTTACCAATCCATGACCAAAGTATATAGTTACTCAAAGACCTCTATCAATGCATGACCAAAGGCAATAGCTACGTATAGACATCTACCAATGCATGAACTAAGCCAATAGTTACGTAAAGTCCTATATCAATGCATTACCTATCATCATAGCTCCATGAAGTCAGCTACCAAAGCATACCTTATCACAATAGCTAAGTAAAAACAGTTATCAATGTATGACCTATCTCAATAGCTACATTATGACAGCAATCAATGCATAGCGTATCACAATAGCAGCGTAAGGAAGCTACCAATGCATATCCTATCACAGTAGCTTCGCAAAGAGAGATAACAATGAATAACCTATCACAATAGCTACGAAAATACAGCTACTACTGCATACCCTATCACAATAGCTACGAAAAACGTTTATCAATCCATGACCAACGTATATAATTACGTAAAGACCTCTATCAATGCATGGCCACAGGCAATAGCTACGTATAGACTCTACCAATGCATGACCCAAGACAGTAGTTACGTAAAGACCTATATCAATCCATACCCTATAACAATAACTCCGTGAAGACAGCTACAATTGCATACCTCATCACAATTGCTATGTAAAGACAGCCACCAACGAATAAGCTATCACAATAGCTCAGTAAAGACAGCTACCAATTTATTTATTTTATGAACTATATATTATAAAAATATTTCAGATAATTTTTGGTAATGAAATAAAAAATATCACAAAATTGTTTAAAGGTAGCAACATAAAATTCGCATATAATACTAATAATAAATTAATAAATATAATGAATAATAATAATATTATTAATATGCATGAAAAAAACGGTGTATAAAAATTAGAATGTGATTATTGTAATAAAGTTTATATAGGACAAACTAAGAAAAAACTTAATGATAGATATAAAGAACATTTTAATACATATAAAAAGAAAGAAATTTATAAATCAAATTTTGCTAGTCATTCTACTAATAATAATCACATATTTTCTAATATAGATAATATGATACTTGTAAACGAAATTAACAACGGCCTGAGAATGAATATTTATGAAGCTTTAGAAATACATAAATATAATACTAATAATGTGTTGATAAATGAACAAATACAAGTAAAATCTAAATTTGATAATATATTCAGTGTTTGTAATGTTAGGGCAGCAAAATAAAAGTTTAACAACATTATAATTGATTTGGCATAACTATTTATTGATCTAATTTGCACATATGTTAATTTTAATTGTTTAAAAATGCATGTATACCTATGATGTTGGTACTGTTAGCCAACGAAAAGCTTTGAATTGTAAATTCAATTATAATTCTTGTATTTGTATTTTGACTTAGTTCTTTATTAATACACAAGAATACATATTGCGATATATATATATATTCGTAAATTTTTTCTGGGAAACCAATCTAAATATGTTTACCAAAATTGGTATTTAGGGGGTTTCTAACCTCGGCAATCCAATGACCTAAGTGAAAATGTTCTGAAAAATCGTCATAATCAAGTTTTCAAAATTTTATATCTATCTATTTGTAATTTTTTCTTCAAATAATTTTCTAGGGATTTTTACTAAAATTTCTATATAGGTGGTTAACCTTAGTAAACCAAAGAGCTAAGTGACATTTTTCTGAAAATTCGTAATCATTCAGTTTTCATGAATTTTTAAGAAGTTTATTTTTTCAGAATTACCTTGGACTCAAGCAAGAGTCAGCTTCGACATTCTTGACAATACATAAGCCACAGAGGTAATATCGACTTAAGAACCTCCGTTTTTATACGGGTGCTGTGATGCCATTTTCTAGTATCAAAATGAGTAGATTAAAAATTCTTTTTCCAAATGATAATCCACTTCATACGCGAAACATAATGTTTAAAATTTCAGACTCAATCATTGTATGACCATATCGTACATAATTATCCTGATAATATATATATATATATATATATATATATATATATATATATATATATATATATATATATATATGAGACACTTGTCACAAATACGTAAAAATAACATTTTTGAGAAACGTTCAAATAATATCATTCTCTGACTTGACGTATTATTTCTTTTACGTATAATGAAGATACCATCTCAATTTAATCCAAAAGCAGTTCAAGAGAGGTTAATCTAAACTCGTTAGGGTTAACATATTTACACTTTGACGCTTTATACTTCATATACAAAGGTGGATGTTTCAAAAAGTTGTTATCATAGTTTAATGACGAGATGATTATGGGAGCATTTAATATCGCAGCCCTTAATGTAACTTACACCAGCTCAGTAATTTAAACCTATTAGCGAGGTAACATGATCCTATAATGGAATCTGAAAACAAAAGCTTGAGTTGAAAGCCTGTTTAGGGTGCATGCACTAATTAGGATGGGCTTGAAATCACAAACACTACTGCCTCATCATGATACACAAGGGGTTGTGTTTTTCTTACCTATGACAATGTTATAGGTAAAAAAATATCAGTTAAAAATACGTGCTAAGAGAAATATAGCTAAACATACCCTAAATTAAAATTCGATGAATAATCCCATTAAATAATATTTTTGAAACATAGGTTTTAAAGAAAAGAAAAGAAGATTTTCTTGAATGAACTTACGACAAACATGTTTAAGCACAACATCCTTGTTTTTACAAAATTATATTCCATCTTAAGCCGTGTATGTTATAAAAATATAGAAATAATTGATTTTGTTACTTTTGTACAATAATGTAAAAACCTGATCAACCCAATAGCATTCACAATAAGAACCTAGTGTATTTTTTTATTACGTAATGTTTACTATACGTACTTGACACAACCCACGAACAAACATAGAGACAAACACACACACACACACACACACACACATATATATATATATATATATATATATATATATATATATATATATATGTATGTACATATATATATATATATATATATATATATATATATATATATATATATATATATATATATAAACGTACTGGCTAACCACATTAGTAAACATTGTAAGTTCATTGTTCTCACTTTTCCAACATTACGTCATTATACATTGAAAGAATATCTGGCTGTATGAATTGAAATAATGGATTATATGTTTATATGAATTTTTTAACGATACTTTATTGAATATATTGATAAACAATAATAACCCTATGGAAACGATTATGATTAATTTAATCATTGTGTATTTGACTCTATTTGGAGGCTTCTGAATGTGTATTTCAGTCAGTCATAAGAGACGGCCTCTAGGCCCTATGGTTTTTTTCAGCATCTGCCTACTATTTCCTATATCGATAGTTAGTATTTTAGGCTATTATTAAGGATGGGCACATTGCAAATTGGGAGAAAGTATATTTTGTAGGTTCTCATGTTCGGATTATTTGTTCTGGAAGGCAGTATTTATTTAAAACGATAGGAGACTATGTCTGGGTTACTTTAGTTTTGTTATGTGCAATGTGTATAAATGTGCACACATATTAACTTACAATGCAGGTATAATAGTAATACTGATAACTAAAAATGAAACTCATAGGACTAAAATGTAGCTTAAAAATTGTTTCCAGTCAACTTAGGGCTAAAACAATCTACATTATAAAATTACAGGAAATGATTTAAGGCTATTACTTAACCCATACATGTAGGGAATGTAAAAAATGAAGATAATGTGCACATGTGTGTGTCTAACGACAGGCTTTTAGGGTTTCAGTGTTATATAATAATTTATATAACTCGGAGTGGGCTCAAAACAACAAAATAAAGTTACAATATAATGTTGAAATGTTGTAGATAACATAAATAATATATTTTGTAAAAAATATTGAATACAAAAGATATTTACTATTTCTACTACTTAAACGAGTTTTTTTATTTCCTTCAAACTATTTTGTCATTTTAGACAAAATTACAGTATTTACTTTTATAACTTCTTTTCACTAATTAACAGTTTTAAAATGTCATTAGTTAAATAATTAAATAGACTTTTTTTTTAAAACGTTTACTTTATTTTTGTAAAACGTGAACTCCTAGAGTAATTATTTATTTTTTACTAACTAGATATGATTTAAAATTCACCATCCCTATATATTCAATGCGATAAGGGAAAAGGAAAGCCAGAAACATTCCACCCCTAGGTATGAGATGTGGCTAAAGTCACATTATCATTAGTTGCATCCCCTCAACACAGCATCTGTTTCTGAAATCTGATACTCAACAATAGACTTCCCACTTAGCGGCTGCTATTTCACTTTGATCCATCAATGACCCATAAACTTTGATTCTTTAACACGTTATTTTATTAAAGTCCTCATAATGAGGACATTGTATGTGAATGGTGAGTACTTTAGTCAAAAAAAAGACACTGACGTTTTCAAATAGCAAGTAGGGCCTACATGTAACAAAATAATTAACTAGATATTTTATAAATCATTGATACTTCCCTCAAGTTCAATAATTCATTTGATCACACGACATTCTTTTTAGAGCTAAAATCTTTTTGTGCAAACGTTACTCCACTTGGTTTAGGCTCAAAAAAATGGTATAAAAATGATTCAATTCGCGTCAATAAAATTTGAGTGCTTGGTTTAGCTTAAATTAAGTGATAACATATGACTTCATGCAACAGTTGTTGGTTGTAGTCAATCTGGTTCGAAGCTCAAGGTTTGGTTCTTTTATTCGGATTTTATTAGTTAAAATATGATAACTAAATAATTTTATCGGTGAATATAGATATTTATATTTCATTAAAAATTACTATAATTATATCAATATTAATTGATAAAAAAATACATTTTCATTTCAATTATTTAATACAAATTTTCACTTCTGTCAACTAGTTCCAAGACTGCTAATCTTGAATATAAATATATATATATATATATATATATATATATATATATATATATATATATATATATATATATATATATTACAAACATTAAATGAAATAAGTTAAGTTTTACTTGAAACAAAAAGCCTTCAAATATAAGTTTTATCAACACATTTTACCCGAAGTTCGAATATGACTCGTCCTATATCACAACTCGATTCTTACGTAATCCGGGCATAACTGAAAATCGGATTCATTGTAATTAACTGTATGTAAATAATTTCATACGCTTCTACTTTCGGTAAAATATGGGGTTTAAATATATAAATTTGTCACTGTTTTCTGTTTATAAATTTGTTCAATGATTTTTATTTTTTAATTATCGTTTATAATGGGGATAGCTTCATTTTACTAGCGATGGTTTATGATATTTATGTTACAATTAAATTCGAAAGTGCTTTACAAGTGTAAACAATGTGGTGAGGCAAGCCATACAAAATGTCGCAACTTTTTTTACATTTCATTTTTGCTTATATATAGCATATAGATATATAAAGATTGATCATAGATTCATTCCTAGTCATTTATAATCTCCTTATATATTAGTTAAAGTGCTTTTTGTGAAATTGAAAATATAGTATTTTTGCTTTGGAAAAATAAAAAAGGTCTCCTGTAAAATGTTTTTCGATCACTAAGACCACATTCTTTTGACACGAAAAAAAAATACTTTTCTGATGTGCCCATTTTAACATGGCTCTAAATAGGTACATCTGAAGCGGCAGAAAGACTCGAGTAAAAAAAATAAATAACGATTGAGAATTACGATTGTAAATCAGAATCTTTTAATCACAAAAGTCTTAGAACGATGAACTAAAGCAATAGCAGTGTACTCCAGCGTTTGCGGCGTTTTTTATTTAGAACATTTTTCTTCTACAGACCAAAAGTTCTTTATAGAAAAAGTAACAGTAAAAGGGGCCGTAACGAAATATTCTCCAAATTTCAAAGAACATACTTAATTAAAGATTTTAAAGTCTCGAAATTGTTATGTATTCTGCAGTTCATAATTAAAATAACCTCTAATCTTTAATAGAAATAAAGACCCTTTTCTTTACTCCTATGTTTCTTTAGTCATCACAGTTAAAAGCAAATATTCGTTCTTGCATCCTTTGCCAAAACGAATCTTATAGTTATCAAAAGAGATCTTGATTTTTTCATTACCTTTAAAAGAATGAATTTTATCAGATCTACTTTTTTCTTCTTTTTAATTATAAGTACCAAAAAAGATTGAACAAAAACAAGTAGATTAAAAGAACTATAATGAATGACACGTTCGAAACTATAGGAAATTCAGTTCGTTATAAAGCTAATAAACTAATACATGCTCACTCTAAACACATGAATTACGACAAATACATTTTAATGATTCTTTAAAAAACGAAAAAAAATACCAGTAAGTTAATTTACCATATATTTATCTTACCGCTAAAGATCTATAGTGGTTTACATGGTGATTTTTCTTATTTAACATTTAAAAAGTGTATTAATGTTATAAAAATTTAATTTATAAACAAACAAATACACTTTGAAATTCAAAACCTACCTAATTTTTTTTTGCACTATAAGCAATGGTACAATCTAAGGTAACATTTTAAAATAACGATTTGACCTTACTCACTAAATAACTTAGAAATATGAAGCCGTATTCGCCGTTTTGAATGAAAACTGTCTTCCTCTAATCAAATATTTTTTTGAAAGGAAATTGGGAGTAAATGAGCTGTTACGGATAATCAGTATATAAAATATTCTTTTGGAAATCTAAAAGACCTTTATTAAATATTTCTAAGTAACGAACAAGCTTTGTGTTACTGAAGTTTATAATTGATCTCCTAATCTTTGAAAGAAGGCAAGCCTTCTGTTCTGTTGTTCCGGTTAAATGTTTGAAGAAAATTAGTTCTTGAAATCACCGAAAAGGGTTACGATCTTTAATAATTCTCAAAGTGTAGCAAAAACATATCTAGTAAATTAACGCTTAACATCTATGATAATAAAACTAAATAATTGTTTGTGTAGTACATTTAATAATAAAAATAACACACTTTCGCAATAATATAAGTGAATTTTATTATTTTATTTCAATCATTTTAAATTATTTTTAATCATGAAGTCACCATTAGTAGCTATTAATATACACTGCTAAAAATAAAACATTTTCTTCATATTAAGATGGTTGCTTAATATAATTTCCTCTGAAGATGGTTGTTTGGCCATTGAAAAGGTCTTGAGTGATTATTTTATTTGTGTAGAGAGGTTTTATTTATTAACTTTAAAACAACGCCACAGTTGCTTAACGTTGTCATAAATTTGTTACTTGAATGTATCAGTGCGATCAAAGTTTTATTTGAAAACAACAAAAACCATATTAAAATCCAAAACATACTTAGGTAATTATTTTGTTTTAGAAACTGCTGTGTTTAAAGTACCTGTAGCAACGAAATTGCTAGTTTTGTTTCAAATTATTGTTTAAAAATTTGAAAATAGTTATTTTTCATTGAAAACGAATCTTAGAATATAAGGTAACCGATTATAAAACTATTATTATAAAAATAAAACACTACGTTATTTGTTAAGTTATGAGAATTAAATGGTAATATTTTATAGAATCGAAAGACCTTTTAAAACATTTCAAAAATTAATAGATTTTTAAAAAATCACAAAAAATTACTATTTATTAGGAATATACTGTGGTTGAATTTAATAATAAATACACAAAAACCTCTTAACCACAAACTTTCTTTATTTTACCCTTATGTACATTTCAGTTACAAAGTAACCATCCTCAGAGGGATAACATACAAAGACATTGCATGAGTCTTTGTATGTTAAACCTCTGAGGATGGTTACTTTGTAACTGAAATGTACATAAGGGTAAAATAAAGAAAGTTTGTGGTTAAGAGGTTTTTGTGTATTTATCACGAAAAATTAACTCAATAGTTTATCCTCATAATTATTTGAATTTTTAAATGAAGATTTCTTAACTTTATCGAAACTGATCAGAGTAAATTTTCCTTATTGCCTCAAAAATTATCCACTCACTTGCCCCATACTACAGAACTATTCGATCAGTCAGCTGACTAATCGTTTTACTGATTTATTAAAAACTTTGTAAACACCAGAATGATAGTAATAGTAATCTCAAGACTGTATCTATGGTACACATTGTACCGGATATGTTACATCTGTCAGATAAATATAACAAAATGAAACGTCTTTTCGAATCAGCTGTTGGTATGTGTTGTTTAAAAACCCTACACATATATTGTATTTGTATATGCATATAATATGCATTATTAATGTAATATTTTGACGGTTATACGTAACACTAGGTTATACGTATTGCAGTCTTTTGTACGACTGAAGACCGCCGTGATTGGAGTGTAGCATTACACCTTCTTTATATAGGCCTACCTCTGAAGGAGGAAATAAAACAACAATCAGCAAAGAAATACTTTAAAGTAAAGTCACTACGAAGATTGCATGCACATCAGTTACCATGCACCAAAACCCAACGAATATTTTATTTAAGCAGCGATTTAATAAACTACAACACATTAAGAGAAGGATTCAATAGTCCTTGGTAAACCCAAAAATACTTTTAGCGCCGAAGCTTGTGTTACTCTATTTTCTTTGACACTTCTAACCTCTAGGCAGTTTTACAGTTACATGTTCAAACTCCTTCGACAAATAGAGTCGCAACAAAAGAGTTATAATGTGGGTAGTCACAAAAGAACTAAACGTACTGTACGTCCTATTATACGAAGAAACTAAAATACTTGAGGTTTGTCATTAGCGTCCTGAAGATATAAGCTCAGGAAGACTAAGAGGGTAGAAAATCGCGGGGAGTAAAAGGATCTTATTTCTTATAAACTTAAAGAAAACATTTTACCAAACCAAACCACAGAACTACAGTTACGTGCACAGAGTCGCATAGGCTAAGCTTGTAATTACTTCATTACTCCTTTTCTTTTTCTTCTTTCTTTCTCCTTCTATTCTAATTCTCTCTTCTTGTTTCCTTAAAACCTACCTTAGGCTTCCCTAATTCCATAGAGCTCTACTCTCTTGTAAACATAGTTCATATTTTACACAACTCCCTTGTATAAAATTGTGTTTTATTTCTAACCTATAATTTATGTATTTTATTCTATTTTTAATCACGAATCAATGCAGCTGTTGTGTCGCATTCCTTCGTTCAGCCTACACCAAGGAAAATATATCAAGTCCACCATATTCTATTTTTTCTTGTTTTTTGTCTTTGTTTTAATTTTGTTTCCATACCAAAAAGAACTTACATCCAGTACGGCTAAATTTCAAAACAGCAGATATTGCAATTGTAATTAAGTGCTTTTAATTTCCAGTTCTATATCTAAATAAACACTTAGACATTACAAGCATTTTGTACCAGACTTTGAAACTCCGGAAAGTGGGTCATTTTATTGTAATTTCGTACTATAAACATTGTCAGAAAATGATACAGAAAATTGTTGCAATGTTAACAAAGGCGTATTCCCATTGTTAAATAAGATAGTTCTAACGTAATGGTATTAAAAATACATTTTAATCTAAACACTGAGAACAATACCAGACATTCCTTGTAACAAAAGTGTAGACTATGACAATAGTATAAAACTTTGGTCAATGTCGATAAAAGTCACAATTGTGTAACACCTCCATTGAAGCTATTGTCATTTCTCCAATGTACGTGCTTGTTATTAAACCAGCGATATGAATTCTTAAACGAATTAGAAATCAATACACTTTACGACGACATGAAGACACTGTAAATACATCATCCCTTGCTCAAATAGCTTTGCATACATGATTCTATTAATTACATCAAAGCTATTGATTTTAGTGCTACACTTTATGGACTATTCTCCATAAAACCAAACACAGCTGCCAGAAGGTAATCATTTTAGCCGTCAATAACAGGAGTAATCAACGTAAGCAATTGTATTGGGCCAAAGTGATCGATAACGGTGCCCATCAACAGGCGGACGTAATGGTTTGTAAAATAACAAGAAATTACCTTTGGAATTGACACCTCATGTTTTCGTGATCGATTTGGCTGTGACGAATGACTCTTATACTAACAGTGGCACTTGACTCTGTTATTCCCTATTATGTTTGTATATGGCGTTTTAAATGTTCAATAAACCAAACTCTCTTCTTATAATAATAATAATTCTGAACTTATGAAAAACGAACCATTTCTATCTTCTTGCAACGTGTATGTGTGTGTGTGTATGTGTGTGTGTGTGTGTGTGTGTGTGTGTGTGTGTGTGTGTGTGTGTGTGTGTGTGTGTGTGTGTGTGTGTGTGTGTGTGTGTGTGTGTGTGTGTGTGTGTGTGTGTGTGATGTGTGATTTTAAGCAAGTGAGAGAGTATTGACAATCAATAGAGTTTTTAATATAACGATATCATCTATGTGTATGTGTGTTCAAGTGTATATCTATTTATATATATATATATATATATATATATATATATATATATATAAATCACTAGTATGTTTATATAATAAGTGAAAATTTTCAAGTGCAAAAATAATATTCTTGTTGTCTATATGGGAAAAAAATTTAAAAAATATTTATATACGTAAGAATACATACAGTACATAGGAATCCCAGCCGAACTAGGGTCATCCGAAACTCGGGTTAACAGAAAGCCGCCGCGAAGCGAAATGGAAATGTACAGTTCTAGTAGAGTTAAATAAAGATTGAAATAACATAGGTTTGGAAATGAAATTGAGAAGAATGTTGGCGAGGGGTACCTGAACTCCGTCTCAACCTCCTTCCGAAAGGTTTATTTTTAGATTTTGTAGGGAGTTATACAGTTTAATTGATAAAACCTCTGCCACCACGAATCCAACCTCAAACTCGTGACTCCCGTCCGGATGGTTAGACTCAGGCCTGAGGTTGGGGGCTTGGTACCGTGGTACCAGTATATAAAAGTTTTTCGACCTTAATATAAGACATTGACAGGCCCGCAACTCGGAAAAGGCTAACTCTACCGGTAACAGCAGTTCGACCGCTCTCCAGAACTACTCGGGATCAGTAAAACTTTCCAAACGGCCAGCTTTCAATACCGCAATACCCCGTCACAGGCCAGTAACTCAATACCCTGTTTGATTAGTTCGGTTCAGGTAGTGCAATTGGACCTCTATCCACTTTCTGTTGGCTTTACATAAGATCCGGACCCTCAGACTAGAGACTTGGTCTAGGGGGGCATAACCCACCCTGTTAGACCTTGAAAGCCATACAGTGCAATATGTAACAATGCATGACTCATCGCAATTGCGAGTAGCCTGACCATGCAACCATTTATAATGCCACCCAACCATGTCTCCGCCGACGCGTTTTAGTAACCTCAGTCTAGACAAAGCTGTTCAAGTGAAAGTGCTATTGCGAATCTCTGTCCGAATCTTTTACGTAATTTAGGCGAAATTTTTTCGACTAATGTTTTATTTTCTTGTTCTTAGTGTAGACTGAAGTGTTCTGTTGTGAGATATCATCCAAGCGGAAGCGTGTTGTGATTTCTATTGCCGACAAATTAGCTGCTATAAAATAAGTTGGAAAAGGGAGTTTACTAAAAACTTTTGCTGCGAATTATGGAGTTGGAGTTTCTACTGTTTCAGACTAAGTAAAATCCAAGTCTAGGTTTCAAGAGTAAGTCGTAAGGTATTCTGACAGAAAAACATCGAGGACATCAGATTTTGAAATCTAAATGAAGATTTATATCTGTGGTTCTCACAACAAAAAAAGCCATGCCGCTGACAGGTCCAATACGGGAAGAGAAAGCTAAAACGGTAACGGAGTTGTTAGGTGAGGAACAAAATGATTTATTTTATAGCTCTGACTCGTTAGATTCATAAAGCGTATGCCATTCGATAATTGAACTTATGCGGAGAAATATTATCTGCTGATTCAGGTGCGTAGATGTTTTCAAAACAGAGTTTTAAGATTTCACTCAAGGCAATAGTAAGTACCAGATTTAAAATGGTGATGAAACAGGAGTAAATTTTAAGATGCCTAAAAAATCACTTACTTCCGTAACTGAAACGGCTGTCCCAAAAATGAAAAAGAACGCATAACAGTTCTTTTGGCTACAAATTCCTCAAATATGTGTCAGTAATTCAACAAAAGTGGTTTAAAGGATATTTCCCAAAATTCTTTACAAGCAAAAGTCTTCTGAATTATTTGAAGAATTGTTTTTTGATCAGTTTTTGCCAAATGTTGAGACGTTTTAACTAGAAAGGGTTTGGCGAAAGAAGCTATCATATTATTTATTAACGCACCCTCACATCCCAGTGAATTAAAAAGTGATGATACGCGTTCGCTTTCTTCCTCCAAGTGTCACAAGCCTAATTCAGTAAATCAAGTCGTTACAGAAATTATACGACACTATCGAGGGCTGTTGTTGGGAGCCATTCTGCAGGATTGAGAAACACAAGATATGTATGAATGAATCGATAGTCAGTGAACATGAAGCACGTAGCATACAGTGTGGGCAAGCTTGGGGAAAAGTTTTAAAAAAATACAGCAAAGGTGTGGGAGAAAACTGTACGTCAGGCTGGATGACGAAAGAAGAGAAAGTTTGGAAAACTTGACAGAGATGTTTCTACAATTCCTGGGTGGGAAGACTTGAATGATAACGTGAACCAATAGATCGTTGCTGAAGGACTTTAAAGGACTCACAACCAAGATATTGTAGAGCAATTTTGCAGCCAGTTAACAACGTAAGAAAAAACTCCAATGCAGACAAAGTGACTGAGAAATCCATCGGCAGGGTTACTGCTGACGATGGATTTATTGCATTAGAGTTAGAAATAAATTTAGCAATAACTCTATTCAGTCGTTATTTTGTGCTAATCTAATTTTAAAATGCACTAACGATATGTATTTTTTTTAAAATAACATTCAAAAACTACATTACATTTTAGATTATTCTCAAGTTTGTTGAGCAATGCAAAGAATTAACACCTGCTGATGTTCTGGTAGTAAAAATATGGTGGAACATTCACCTCGGGGACGATTTTAAACACAAACAAAAATCACGAAGTTTTTTTAAACTGTCAACTGTAAAACATAAGTGTGAGTTTAATATGTTGTATCTAATATGAACATCGTATTAAAATACATATGTACTATTCAATTTAAAAAACTACAGAAACCGTTCTCTATTGATATTTATTTTCCCAACATATCTTACGTAAGCCATATTCAAACAGTTATAGGTTAACCAAAAAATTCTTTATCCGAAACAGCTGTCCCCTCTTTATTTCGGATAACCGGGGCTCTAATGTACAGACTATAGCAAAATAAGTCGAGTCGTGAGCAATATGTGCTTTAATAACATAGGAATAAATAACAATTTACATCTTATGCGATAAACTTTCATGGCCATTTTGACTAAGAAAATTATTTATTTTGTTATCTTTGACAGATTCCAAAATTATTTTACTACTTCTTAAATGTTACGTAAAATGTTATATACCTTATTACTCGTATTACGGGTTGTATAACGAGGAATAACGTTCATGCAAACACAGAAGAAAATATTTAGTAACGAAAACAACTCTAATAAGAACTCTTAGATTATTACTTTTTTAAGATATGTAAGCTCGGAGAAAGAAAGAGATCACCAATAATAATATTATGCTCAAGAAAGCTGTGTTAAGAAAATTTAGAATTAGGAGTTAGTGTGGACTCAATACCTCCACAAATTTAGTGTAGAAACAAAAAAAACTTTTTATAGAGTCTATATAACACTATGGAGGGATTTTAGCTTACAATCTTTATATGTTTATTTGTATTTTGTATTAATGTAGAGTATAATACATTCATTCATATAATATTATTATTCTGTATAAAATAACATGTAATTAAAAGATTGGGAATTCGGATGCATTATGATAATGAAATTCTGTATTACTATAAAGCGGGTAATGAAATATGAATCAAATACTATAAAGCGAGTAATGAAATATGAATCAAATACTTAATTAATTTTATTTTCAATCATAATATTTGTGTTAAGAATAAAATTAACATTTTAGATTTACATTATAAAATTAAAACTTAAAATGGTAGACACAGAGTGGAATTCATTTTATAAAATTTTTAAATAGGATAATTAAAGTATATTACAATAAAAATCTAACAACATTCGATACATTATTGTGTAGTCAAAACGCCACAAATAATGAAGCGGTTGTTATTTTTAAAAGATTATAATTACGCTATAGTTCTTATATATTATAGATAAATTCGTTCTTTTACAGATCAAAACTACGTCTTCAGCAAAGTTGCTTCAAAACTGTATTCCTAAATCAATTTCCTGTTTTATTAGAACAGTCACCAATCATTTACCTGAACATTCTTTTTAACGCCTAATGGTAAAAATACAATAAAACTCTAATACTTATTAGTAGTTTCTAAATTTAAAAAAAATAGTTAATAAAATCGTGTTGAAATGTATTTAGATTATTTGTTTGTTGATATTTGACAGATATTTAAGGGTTAATTCTATTATCCTCATTTTCTTACGTAAATATCTTCATACTACCTAGATTATTACGTATTAAATAATTTTAAAAGCATCACTACACTTACGTCCTCCGTCATTATGATTTATAACGTTTTTCTAATAATTAAGATTTAAAATATTTAAAACAATGACATGAAAATTATTATTTTTGAAGCTCATGGATGATCATTGGAATAGACTGTCTCATATAGTGTCATAAATCTTTTATTGTATAAACGAATAATGTATATATTTTTGGACTCCTTACATTATACGACATGAGACTGGTCGGTTCCCTAATTTGGATGGAAATTTGTTCTCTCAGAAGTCGAGAGGTCATACTTCCCGCTCCGAACATCAAACGAAAACTAGGCTCCCTAACTAACTACCCTATTAAGACCAACATCACTCTTCTTTTGTCCCATCTTACATCACAAGCCTGCTCATTTGGTCCTAAATGTACTTCAGAGATGTTGTTCTTATTTCACTGTTAATATGAAGGTAAATATGACATTAGTGCTCAAGAAAACATTAGTATGTGTGTGTGTGTGTGTGTGTGTGTGTGTGTGTGTGTGTGTGTGTGTGTGTGTGTGTGTGTGTGTGTGTGTGTGTGTGTGTGTGTGTGTGTGTGTGTGTGTGTGTGTGTGTGTGTGTGTGAGTGTGTGTGTGTGTGTGTGTGTGTGTGTGTGTGTGTGTGTGTGTGTGTGTGTGTGTGTGTGTGTGTGTGTGTGTGTGTGTGTGTGTGTGTGTGTGTGTGTGTGTGTGTGTGTGTGAGTGTGTGTGTGTGTGTGTGTGTGTGTGTATGTGTGTGTGTGTGTGTGTGTGTGTGTGTGTGTGTGTGTGTGTGTGTGTGTGTGTGTGTGTGTGTGTGTGTGTGTGTGTGTGTGTGTGTGTGTGTGTGTGTGTGTGTGTGTGTGTGTGTGTGTGTGTAAATTGGGGAATATGTTAAAAAATGTTTAAAAATGGAACATCTAATTGTTGTGGTATTTTGATTCTACTAGATCGTATTATAGTGTCTGCCATTCCTAGCATTATGTTATTAAAACTTGTCGACGCGTTTCGTTGATCCTCTGTGAATCAGACCTGACTACATATTTTAGAAATGTCACACAACATTTTTTAGTATGCCTAGTATATTTGCCTATAATTATTAGGTATAAATTTTTAAGTATCGGTCATTATCCAAATTTGTATGTGAAGATTTTGCATGAGAGCCTAATCAAATTCTACTAAAGTTGTATCCATTGTTGTATTTCTATAAATTTATCTTTAGGTACTTATAGCGATATATTACAATAACATTTAGGTATAACGAGGTCACAACCATATTTTATGCTTGTAGTAGTCATACATTTTAGGTTGCGCCATCTCCCCTCCAATTATCTCTGATATAAAGACAACCACGTGGAGACGGCTCCCGAAAGTAAATAACAATAAATATATCTCAGCTTTTGTTGCTTAATGATTTCGGTTAAATAAGCCAAATGTTGGTCTTGTATGGGTTCATCATCACCGCGCCACTCGAGATTACCACGTGACCAATCAAGGACATAGCCACGTGCCTCTTCGGGAACATATGGGCGCTGCATATCACTTAACAAACATGGCGACAATGACTCGCTAAGGGATTGTTTGCAATGTTTGTATGCATTGTACCAGCTGGAAAGTAATGCACGTGGCCACTTTACAGCGTCGAATATATAATGCACCTTGATCCGTACAAGTAGGATAAATCCGACGACCGTAAAGATCACCGGACGATTGGTAAATGTTCGCTTTTTGTTTGGAAAATATAAATTGTAAATCCACTCGATGAAGCTAATCTTATACTCGTAGCGGTAAAAAACACATTAGCTGCTTAACTTTGGTGTTTAGACAACCTAACCTTTCCTTCGTTGTAAATAAATTTTGCAATTTGGCAATTGCAAGCCACATCTTTAAAAAAAAAAAAGTATAAATTATATAACTGGTCAAAAATGTTCTATCAGGAATCAAAATCCACATAAGTTTGTTACCAAATTATGAAACGTTTTTATTTTAAAAATTTTAAAAAAATAATAATTTTACAACTTTAAAATTAAATTATTTACATTCACTATTTAATAAGTATTAAAATATGTTTAAAAAGAGGATTAACGATCACTGGTCCATTAGTAATGTTTGAAATAACTGGAGAATCAAAAGTTCCAAAAATATTTCCAGTCTAAAAGTATCAAAAAAATTTTTTAATCCAAAAGTTTAAAATATTTTCTAAAATATAGGTGCTTAATATTTTTTGGTATATAATTTATTTGTATAATAATTTTGTACAAACGTAATTTTGTGTAATATATATTTTTTTTATCATAGGTCAAGTTAAGTTAAATTTGATACTTTTTTTAAACTGTTTCAATTATTATATTTCACAGTTTTAAATATTAACTTTTGGAACATTATACATTTGATGAAAATAGTTAGGAATCATCTGTTTAAAATTTTTGACCACAAACCTTTTACATATTGCCCAAACACCATTTCATTCGTTGTTTTCCTAAAACGTTATGTAAAAATGAATGTATCATATAAATGAATATGTTTTTCCTAATCTCAATTTATAACTCAGCTGTGTGCGTTTTTATAAGATTACATATAAATATATTATAACTTGTGAAACTTGTGTTATTTATAAAAGTAGAAAAACATTAGCTGCATATTATGTTACAATAAATAACTTTAGGAAAAAAATATATATTTTGTAAACTGTAGGAGAATCTGAATAAAAATGTTTCATGTTTTTTTTAAACATATAGTCCTTTTATTTTTTAACTTCAAGAACAATGTATACGGTCTTGTATAACATAGAAGACAATAAGTTATTAATTGTTTATCTATTTAAACATTTCTTTTGCCTCCCTGTTGTAAAAGTACGATGATTTAGAAGGAATAAATCCGTAAACCTTTTATGGCCCTTATTCTCAGTATGTCAATATTGTGGAGTCATTTTATAATAACTAATTTTAATTATGTTGTGGAAGTAAACTTTATTTTAGGTATTGAAAAAAAGTCATTTTTTAAAACCAAGTTAAAAAGCCTTACAGAAAGGATTTTTATAAAACATTTTATTATTCTGCATCACGTTTAATAACGGTAATTAAACGTCAGCGAGCAGTAATATAATCCAGTTCGTTGGAACAAGTTTAAACATGACGTTTAAAGCATGACACAAATCGGACCTAATTGTGTCACTTTAATATAGCACGTGTAACGAATTACCTTCAGAGATTTAATGGAGCAGGAGGAAACAGGTTTGTGCATAAATAACATCCATTTAGGCAGCAAAATGCGTTGTGCGATAATTATTTAATAGCTCAATTAAATATTTTATAACTCAGTAATTATTAATAAACTTTCAAGTATTTGAGTCTGCATAAACATAAAAAATGAAGGGTTTAGAGTTAAAAAGCTTTTCATAAAATAATTATGATTAAATATATAATTTCATGGTTTGTAGCAACATTCAAAGCTCCATTTGTTCAGTTTCTAACGTTTATCTCTTTCTTGCTTTACACATTTTATATACTGGGTTATTTACGCTCTAAACTATTTAAAGGAATCACACAAGTACATTTTATTCTGCCTAAATCAAATTCAATGTTGCACAAAAAATCCAATACCAGTTTTTATTCAAAGTATTTGTTGATAGGCAAAAAACTGGAAATATACTCCTAAGCTTTTAGCAAGTTTTAAGTGGGTATTTAGAGATTAAAATATACATAAAACATTTACATTCAGGTTAATCAGCAATAACAATAATTGTTATGATAGAAGCCTAATATTTGTCTGATAATATTTGTATGATCAAAGGATATGAAATAATATTCTGCAGCCCTTTTTATATTTCACATTACATATACTTCTTATATATATATATATATATATGTGTGTGTGTGTGTGTGTGTGTGTGTGTGTGTGTGTGTGTGTGTGTGTGTGTGTGTGTGTGTGTGTGTGATTTATAAATATGTTTCTTAATATATATATATATATATATATATATATATATATATATATGTGTGTGTGTGTGTGTGTGTGTGTGTGTGTGTGTGTGTGTTTGTGTGTTTGTGTGTGTGTGTGTGTGTGTGTGTGTGTGTGTGTGTGTGTGTGTGTGTGTGTGTCTGTCTGTGTGTGTCTGTCTGTGTGTGTCTGTGTGTGTGTGTGTGTGTGTGTGTGTGTGTGTGTGTGTGTGTGTGTGTGTGTGTGTGTGTGTGTGTGTGTGTGTGTGTGTGTGTGTGTGTGTGTGTGTGTGTGTGTGTGTGTGTGTGTGTGTGTGTGTGTGTGTGTGTGTGTGTGTGTGTGTGTGTGTGTGTGTGTGTGTGTGTGTGTGTGTGTGTTTTGACGGTCTGACATTCCGTGACAAATAGGAAATAAATAATTTCCTGTTTTTAAGTAATAAAGTTGATTTTTAAATTAATCAAGTTTGGAGTTATACAAATAATAAAGAGTGAAAAATTAAATAAAACCTTAAATAAAATAATTAAGCTAAATTAAAAGGTATTATAAAATAAATTTGTAATAACTAGCTAAATTTAACCATCAGGAGTGAGGCGAAAATTTTCTAAGTGCTTAAAAAAGCTATCTTAAGAACCAAACCACGTAGAACTTTCATCGACATTTTAAAAGAACCAGAATAAGCCAGAATAAACATTAGTGAAAACAAAATTTGAAAAACTTAAAAAACAAAAAAGTTACAGCAGTTTTAATAAAATAGACATTTTTCAGTGTTCCAAATATGATAATCAAACTCTGCAAGCTAAAACAGATTCGTTGCCCGACTTGTCTGTACAAGGAATAAATCCAAAGATAGCAAGTATTGCAGGCGGGGTGAGGTAGGTTAAATTCACCGCTATATATACTAGGTCTCTAGGACTTTAGAGACAGTCTGAAATAAATTTTTAATACGAGGTGCCGCGGAACGCTATGCTGGACCGCGGATAGGACCGCCATCAGGCCAGATGGACCAAACCTCAACGCTTCCGACATCTAGGACTACCAAGGGATGAAGGCTCCAGACTCAGCCTCCAGGACGCGGGAATGGAGAAAAACCACCTCCGACGAACCAGGGATGGCGACTTCCGATGTCCAAGGACCAGGGAATCCAGACGAGGGACTCTAGGACCGGCAGGAACATCTTTGGCAAGTCATTTTCTCTATTCGATACCAATTACGTCAAATTTAGTCAGTTAATTTTATTAAATTCAAACAAATATTCAAGCTTAAACAATGACTTCACTCTTTATAAAATTTAAATAAATTTTATGCTTAATAAAATGAATTTATGTGATCAAAATATTTCAAATGATAAATACTAAACTTACAAAGGGTTTTTGGCCAAGAGCCATTTATTTTCAAGGAAATAAGAATTTTTCGAATATTATAAATTTAAAAATTAAGTGTCATAAATACGAATTTACCAATTCGATATAGAAAATAAATTTTGATTATGTGTAATTTGGAAAATAATTTTATGTTTATGTAAATGTAATTGATATAAATGGAAATTATAAGATTTTAAAGTATGAAAAACAACAAGTTATTTAGTGAATTGTTTTGTTAATATAATTGTGTTGTATTTGAAAGTATAAATTTTCTTTTTTATTTAAATAAATAAAATTAAATATGTTATAAAAATCAACAGTATTTGCATTTCATCTTGTGTCGAATAATCAATAAAAACTGTTTAGCTTTTTCCAACTAATATGAAAAAGATTATTAAATCAGTAAACAAACTTAATTAAATTTCATTAAATGATAATAGTTAAAACCTAATGTTTTTAAAGAGTTTCTCTCAACTAACTTCATGAGCTAGCCTAAAGATTAGTTGGTTTTTTGTATAAAAGTCCAGAGATTTATCTACTGGCAGATTGTGTTTAAAAGGACACAGGAGCCTTTTAAAATAGGTAATTTAAACACGATCATATTTTGCACGTTCCCTTGCTGTCTCTGCAGATCATCATCAGGTGGTAAGACTCTGTGGATATTTTGTGTATTATTTTAAATGTGTTTCTTTCCAGCTGACTATTGAAATGACATGTGTGACTATATCTAGACCATACATAATTGATAAACCAATTTTGGGGAGTTTATACTTATTTTAAATAGTAGTCAGCGGGAATAGGCTTGTTTTGGGCCTGGCCTTACGAGCGGGAAATATACACGTAACTCAGGGATTTTAGCACGGTTTAACGAGCGGAGTGATTGGCAGATGTTTGGTTTGTTTATAAATAAGTTTTTTAAACAACAAATTTTGGTATTCTGCGAGTAGGGATATCAATACAAACAAAGTAGGGAGGGACGTTGCAGAATTGGCGCCCAACGTGGGGCTTTGAACAGGTTCCCTATATCAAGATTAAATAGTTAAATTATAGAAATAAATCAAGATTGTTTAAATAAGTGAAGTCAGAATGTTTTAAATAATGCAATTAAATTTTTAAATAATAATATAAATTGAAGGAATCCAAGAGCGTACAAATAAAAATAAAATAAATAAATAACTGTTATTGAATAAATATTTAGACGAAAGATCGGGTAGGAACCATCTGGCCTAAAGGAAATCAAATAGAAAGGAATAAGTGGATAAATAATTAATTGAATAATAAATCAGTATTAAATCAAAATGTCTAGATCCGAGATGGATAAGTTGATGGCCTTTTTCAAGCCAAAAGAAGAAAAGGATAAAGAAGAGCAAGAGAATGAGAAGGCGGAAGAGAAACGATTGAGAGAGGAAGAGAGACAATTGAGAGAGAAAGAGAAGGCGGAAGCAGAACAAAGAGAGAAAGAGAGAGAAGACAAAGAAAAACAAAGAGAGAAGGAGAGAGAAGACAAAGAAAAACAAAGGGAGAAGGAGAGAGAAGACAAAGAAAAACGATGGAGAGAGGAAGAGAGACAATTGAGAGAGAAAGAAAAAGCTGAAGAGAAAATGGAAAGACGACAGTTATGGGAGGCTTTCCAGTTAAATTCGATGACTACCAAAAAGAAACTGAGACTAAGACAAATAACATATACGAAAGGTTAAACGAACATGAGACGGAAATAGAAAGACTAAGAACTAAAACAGAAACTAAAACGACTAAATTAAATAAAAAAGTACAGAATATCCAAGAGGAGATTAAAACAATGAAAAAACAGGCAGCGGATGCATGGTGGAAAGCCATCAAGAACAACACAGAAACGTATTCTGAATTCAAGCATGAATTCATGGAGCATTTCTGGAGTTATCGCCAGCAGGATAGGGTAAGCAGACAAATCAATCAAGGGCGCTACCATAATAATGGACCATATTCTATGGCAGAGTATTTTATTATGATGGTAAACAGGGCGAAAAACTTAGACCCGATAATCCCAGAGAACCATCTGATTTTCATGTTGATGAAGTATTTTGGGAGTAACGTTGAGCTAGCTAGTGTGGGGAACCCCAAGTGTAATATCAAACAAGCAATAGTTTTCTACAACAGCTAGACAGCGTTACTGACAATGGAAATGGTTACGCGAACGCTCAAAGAAGTCAACAGAGGCAGGTTGCTCCAAACCAACAACCTAACCCTAACCCAAGGTCCCATGGTGATACCACAAAATACCAAAATACCAAGTATCCTAAAAACCCTCATCCTAAATCGCCTATTCCCGGACCAAGCGACCAGAAGCCAAAAAACTAAATATGAGGATCTCTGGCAACAATCAGGGAGATACGTTAACCAGGTTAGAGATCCGAGGCAATAAAAAGTCAAAAATAATTCAGAGCGAGAGATCCAAGGAAAAGCCGGTTTACCATCATAATAAGATCAGCCTAGGCGGTTTTTCCATGTCTATTAGGGACGATTTGTTAGAGGAAGGAAATGACTCGGTTATAAAACTGGAGAATGTAGACCAGTGTCCAGTGATAGAGTGCGAAATTAAAGACCATAAGTTAATTGCCCAAGTCGATACAGGTGCCCAAATGTCTGTGATTAAAACAGAAAAATACATAGCCCTAAAACAAAACGGGAATCTATTCTATGAGCTACCTATAGCTAACGTAGCGATAGTCACAGCATTAGGGTCAACCTGTAAACGAGTCAAATTGCAAACGATGCTACCTATAAAATTAAACGGACACACAAAGGAATTTGTTTTCTTGATAGTGGACAATCTACGGGTTGACCTTATCTTGGGAGCAAATACTTTGTGCGCGTTAAAAGCCCGAATAAACATGGAGAGATCATTTATGATATATGAGATTGATGGATATCTGCTGCACCAGGAGTTTCTAGAATCAACTAATAACAAAGACAATTCAAGACAAGAGATAGGATGCAATAAAATTAGTAAAGTAGTAAACAAAAATATTAACAAAAATTTATTATGTTCCGACGATACAAGCGGGGAACAGAAAGTAAATGTAATAAAATCGCCTAGTATAGGCGGACCAATTAACGACGGCAAATTAACACCTGAAGAGCCGACATTGGAGGGTCCGATAGTGGATAGCGAGCAGAGGGGGCTATTCATGTGCAAGGGTCAGGAAGATGGGTCCTTGTGCGAGTTAGGTGGTGACGAACTAGAATGTAAACAAACTGTAAACAAAAATATAACTAAAAATTTAATATGTTCCAACGATACAAGCGGGGAACGAACCATAAAATTAAGACAATTGTCAACGAAAAAAGTTACAAACGAGATTACCAAAAATTTAGATAACAAATTAGGCGAAAAGTCAAGGGAGATCGAATTATTAAACTGTGAAAGAACGGAATCAAGTAAGCTAACGGGATTAAACAGAGCAAAAAATGGGTTAACCAAACCAACAACAAACAAATTAAATAATGACGAGGGAGGATTCGACGAATTAAATAAAAATGGCTACAAGCCGAAACAATTAAAATTCCATCAAGTTAGGGAAAGACCTAATTGTCGGGAGACTTATCAGTTAGCGATACAGGAATTCCGAAGCATTTTAATTCTAATCAATCTTGTTTAAAAACAAAGTCCAAATTGTTCGCTAAAAATAAATTTAAAGGTAAATCTCAGAAGTATCAAAATTACCAAAATAAACCAAGTAACAATAAATTAAAAACAAAAATAAAATATAGATGTTATGCACAATGACGTAATGCGAAGCGCCGTAAAAAATTACAGGACGAGTAAAAAATATTTTAAACTGAATACTATTAAGATAAACAGTACAAATAATAACCGCTGTACTTTAAATAAACAAGAGTTGTCTAGGTTACAACAATTAATAATAAAGTATTCAAATGTTTTAAATAAAAGACCCAGCAGGTCGAACAAATGTAAACAAGAGCTCAAGATTAGGGCAGGCACTAATGTTTGTAAACACGGCCGCACTGAATATTTTGTGTATTATTTTAAATGTGTTTCTTTCCAGCTGACTATTGAAATGACATGTGTGACTATATCTAGACCATACATAATTGATAAACCAATTTTGGGGAGTTTATACTTATTTTAAATAGTAGTCAGCGGGAATAGGCTTGTTTTGGGCCTGGCCTTACGAGCGGGAAATATACACGTAACTCAGGGATTTTAGCACGGTTTAACAAGCGGGGTGATTGGCAGATGTTTGGTTTGTTTATAAATAAGTTTTTTAAACAACAAATTTTGGTATTCTGCGAGTAGGGATATCAATACAAACAAAGTAGGGAGGGACGTTGCAGTGTGTGTGTGTGTTTGTATACTAACGTCTTGTGTTTTGACCTACAAACATTTCATCAAGAATTATTGTACAACAATATGCTTAAAGTTTTTCAACCACTTAATATATATAGATGTCTGCAGGAGTTTCGTACCATTGTAGACATTTCAACATATAAAACAAGTTTTTGCTATATATATATATATATATATATATATATATATATATATATATATATATACGTATTATTTCTTATATATTTACTTTACAACATATTTATAAATACTAATTATAATTACAAACTATAATTGGTTGTAATATTTACGAATTATAAATTACTAATATACTGTTTACCAACGCATTATGCCTTTCATAAGACTTTAAATTAGATAAACCACATTAAGTAGAGTGCCTTTAAATATAATGATCAGAGGTTTTGAGGGATATACTCTAATTTTAAAAACTTTTAATCAAGCAGTACGGGATAGTTTATCTGTCCGTAGTTGTATAAGTATATGCAAGACAACTAATATTACTTTTAAATTCTATTTGTATATTTGTTAAAATTCAAAAACATTTTAATCAGTTGTTAGCTTGATGATCGCTGTTCAGTAGATGAGATTCAAATAATATATTAAACATACCTGCAGGAGTAAAAGGGAATCTGTTTGAAAGCAAAGTTTTATGAAATCTATTAAAACTTGTTCTCTGTTTAATACAATACGTGTTTTGCCTCATAATGAGTTTGACAGAGTTGTTTGTCGTAAATGATGGTCCGCTTTTGCCGTCATAAAGTTCGTAAATCCAACCCATTAAAACCGTACGTTTTATGACATAATAAAACTATACAATCCATTCAAGACTACTGAATATTACTATAAAAAACTATAAAACTATAAAACTTGACTTTGAAATTATTTTAAAAAATATTGCTTCAATATGACTTTTTGTCTAGTTTTTATTTCTTAAAACAGAATAGTGAATATATCATAATTAATTAAATATCTTACATTCTGAAATACTCACCCAGGCAAGGTTTATTCAGTAATAACTATTATTTCAGTTTATTTTTCCAACTGAAACAAAACAATAACCACTTTTAGATTTTAAAATTTATTTAAGTATTTCTGCTTTTTTTAGTTGTATATTACTTGTTTTGGTGTTAATCTGATGACTAAGCGCTCTGCACCGATATTGGGGCGGTGGGGGGGGGGGTGGTTATATTGTCGCGCCACTGTTCAGTTAGGGCTGCCCTAACAGCGCGATCGTTTGGGCCACAGTTTTTAGCTGGTTTTTTGGCCAACTATAAGGGCCTTGGTTTCATAGGTTTAAAAATGAATGTCATAATGTTCGGGCTTCAACATTACATTCAGACGATGCAATCGATCCCGAAACATTTAACCCAGATGTGATTTCGCTCTACAACGTATCAAAGGAAGGATTTGATGAATATGATACAATGAAGAAGAAATGCTTAGTAAAAAAAGTGAGAAACAGAGTTGGCCAATGACTATATTCAACGGATTACTGAACTTGACCACAATCAACGCTCAGATAATATATATATAAGGAAAACACTGGAACGAAAATAGCTAGAAGAATATTAATCGCTGAGTTAGCAAAGGCTATTGCAAGCCTCGTCTTTTGAAAAAAACGTCAATTGAAAATTTGTCCATACCGCTTAAGCAAAGTATAAAATATATAACTGGTCAAAAATGTTTTCCCATATAAATAATTAGTTTCAAATTTATTGATAAAAACACTATACTACCTCTATAAAATCTAATTGTGTGAAACAGAACTTACACAGAATTTGGTTTCATTTTAGAAAATCTTGGAGGAAATGCACGACCATGTGCGTATTGTCAGGAAGAACCGTCATACTAAACGGAGAGGTCATGAATTTAACAAATTAATCTGTCGAGACAATACTAGGGGGCGAATCTCAATTTGCATTATGTGGCATGAAGGAAATTAAATGACACCTAGTTTACTAGGCGTCACGTAGTTTCAATTCCCTTCATCTAAACGTTTTCTGTAAATTAATTTAAAATATTTTTTTAAACCTAAATTGTTCTATCATTTGTAGTTTACAGATTTACACATATAAAAATATACTTTTAAATGGAAATGTTTGCTATAATTATTGAGTTTGTAATTGTTAGGGGTTTCTTGTAAGCGCGACCATTGACGTTATAAAATAGAGTGCGACCAACCGCGGGTTAAAGTACATTCTGTGAATTATGAGATAATAATAAGTTATTATTAGTTTCATCTTTCAATATAATTTGATCCTAAATCATGTATAGTAACTGTTCATTTAAAAAAGTTTAATTTTGTCAATAGTACATTAGTTCAGTGTTTTAAAATTCTTTAGATATATTATAACTTTAAAATGATTTTTTTCCAGTAGCTATTTACTGTTCTCTAACCTCCATTTTCTCAGGTTTCGGATCTCTTTCCTGTGAAATTGTAAAACGTTCTGATCACGTCATTATTATTTAAGTATTGACGTCTAGTTCCTCTTTGATAAGAATGAAAAACTACTAGTTTGATATTGGTTTACATGGTTTAATCACTAGTAAGGCACCAAGTAAATACAATGGTGAAAACAAGCAATGGCACTATCTCCGAAAAAGTACTTTAGATTTTGTTTTACTTCTAGAAGCTTACAAAGGTATGTTACCTGGCGTACTGTATATAGCCTTCGGTTATTTTCAACGGCGATCAATCATTTTAATTTGGTTTTAATTATTTTAAAATAAATAATTATTGCCACTTAAATTTACACAACAAATGTTATTTCTTAAATTACCTAATAAAAAACAAAAGAGTTATTATATTGCTGCTACGCTCCTAAGTAGGCCCAACGAAAAAATGTAATTAATTTTAAAAAATCATATTATAATTTTCTATTTTTTTGTTTACATTATATGTTACTAAAATTCTATGTTATACAGGTCTGTATTTACATTATCGTATTATTATAATACCTTACAGTCTCACGGGTTGAAATAGTAGCAAGATTGTTTACTTTTTTTTAGTATGTATATGTGTGTATGTGTGTGTGTATGACTGTGTTTGTGTGTGTGTGTGTGTGTGTGTGTGTGTGTGTGTGTGTGTCTGTGTGTCTGTGGTGTGTGGTGTGTGTGTGTGTGTGTGTGTGTGTGTGTGTGTGTGTGTGTGTATGTGTGTGTGTGTTTGTGTGTATGTGTGTGTGTGTGTGTGTTTGTGTGTATGTGTGTGTAGTATGTATGTGTGTGTGTGTGTGTGTGTGTGTGTGTGTGTGTGTGTGTGTGTGTGTGTGTGTTTGTGTGTGTGTGTGTGTGTGTCAGTGTTTGTGTGTGTGTGTCAGTGTTTGTGTGTGTGTGTGTGTGTGTGTGTGTGTGTGTGTGTGTGTGTGTGTGTGTGTGTGTGTGTGTGTGTGTGTGTGTGTGTGTGTGTGTGTGTGTGTGTGTGTGTGTGTGTGTGTGTGTGTGTGTGTGTGTGTGTGTGTGTGTGTGTGTGTGTGTGTGTGTGTGTGTGTGTGTGTGTGTGAGTGAGTGACAGACAGAATATATAAATCTGGGTATGTTTTGTTCATTTTCATATGTAACCTGTACATAAGTTACGAATAACGATCGTTCATACGTTCATATAATCAACATCGAAATATTAAATAACGCAAAGCTGATATGTATAAAATATTTGTATTAATGTGTACATGTGTACTTACTGTTATTATTTATGACATATGTACATTCGTTAAAAATGTGCTTTCAAAATATGGGACTTTCTCAAATAAATATCAACTCTATATCAGAATCAAATGTATGATTATGCATTCATCATCAAATTTAAAATTAACCAATTTAGTTTTTATTTTCCCCATAAATATTATTTATCTACTTTATAGAGATATTCAATCACTGTTATGCTTTTGTATTTTATTATAACAGGGAATAAATTATCTCCAAGTCTCTAATTTATAATTAAAACTCCCCTGTCTAATACTTTTGGTTCAAAAGAACTATATACTGTAATTACTTTTCCTTTCAAATTATACTTTAGGTTATATTAAAGAGTAACTAAAAAAGAAGCTTCAAAAGTTTCCATCAACTACATAATCAATATTTTGTGCGACGTACTAACGCCTAAGTATTATATGTTTATAAAAAACTTTAAAGAATACATATACAAAATATTGCAAGTATTTTATTTGCAACCGCATAGAATCGCACAATAGATGAAGTGAAGGTGGTTTAACGCTGAGAGGAAACTTGAATATTGAAGAGGAACTGATACAACATCGGTGGAAGAGATTCAGTGAACATGACGTTTCAAACAGAATAGCGATTTGCCAGTGAAGAAGGTTGTGTCCGGACAATGGATTCAGGTAGAGAGAGCAAACACACTCCCGAGAGCTTCACTACGACAAATATTGGCTCAAGCCCGGATATCGCTTACTCAATAAATCTTTATTTACAGTTATACATACGTAATGTAACATGCATAAATTTTTATCGTGCCTCTTTTTTGCAGATTAAATAGTTTTGCAAATACTATAAATTAAATTACAATTTAATCAATAAAATGTGTGTATGTATCGAATTTAATAAAGGTTTTATCTTTGTTAGAACAATAAATATGGTGCCTCTATTTATGTTATAAATTAAAACTAGTAAATATAAGACTGATTTCATTATTTGCGTTATGAGCAAGTATGAGTCTCAGTATCAGATATAGTTGTAATTATATAAGCAAGTGTGGTGCGAGTATGAGTCTCAGTATCAGATATAATTGTAATTATATGAGCAAGTGTGGTGTGAGTATGAGTCTCAGTATCAGATATAATTGTAATTATATGAGCAAGTGTGGTGCCAGTATAAGTCTCAGTATCAGATATAGTTGTAATTATATGAGCAAGTGTGGTGCGAGTATGAGTCTCAGTATCAGATATAATTGTAATTATATGAGCAAGTGTGGTGCCAGTATGAGTCTCAGTATCAGATATAATTGTAATTATATGAGCAAGTGTGGTGTGAGTATGAGTCTCAGTATCAGATATAATTGTAATTAAATGAGCAAGTGTGGTGCCAGTATAAGTCTCAGTATCAGATATAGTTGTAATTATATGAGCAAGTGTGGGTGCGAGTATGAGTCTCAGTATCAGATATAATTGTAATTATATGAGCAAGTGTGGTGCCAGTATAAGTCTCAGTATCAGATATAATTGTAATTATATAAGCAAGTGTGGTGCGAGTATGAGTCTCAGTATCAGATATAATTGTAATTATATGAGCAAGTGTGGTGTGAGTATGAGTCTCAGTATCAGATATAATTGTAATTATATGAGCAAGTGTGGTGCCAGTATAAGTCTCAGTATCAGATATAGTTGTAATTATATGAGCAAGTGTGGGTGCGAGTATGAGTCTCAGTATCAGATATAATTGTAATTATATGAGCAAGTGTGGTGCCAGTATGAGTCTCAGTATCAGATATAGTTGTAATTATATGAGCAAGTGTAGTGTGAGTATGAGTCTCAGTATCAGATATAATTGTAATTATATGAGCAAGTGTGGTGCGAGTATGAGTCTCAGTATCAGATATAGTTGTAATTATATGAGCAAGTGTAGTGTGAGTATGAGTCTCAGTATCAGATATAGTTGTAATTATATGAGCAAGTGTGGTGCGAGTATGAGTCGCAGTATCAGATATAGTTGTAATTATATGAGCAAGTGTGGTGCAAGTATGAGTCTCAGTATCAGATATATTTGTAATTATATAAGCAAGTGTGGTGCGAGTATGAGTCTCAGTATCAGATTTAGTTGTAATTATATGAGCAAGTGTAGTGCGAGTATGAGTCTCAGTATCAGATATAGTTGTAATTATGAAAATTTGTCATACAATCCCATGTTAGCTACTGGAGCGACTGAAAATAAATTTGGTACAAGGAGATTGTTTAGATGCCTGAGGTGCACAGACTAAATATCTTGCGAAATCCCAAGCCCTGTTATTGCAATATTATTGTTTAAAAGCTTATATTCTATATTCCTACCTTTTTCAAGAGATGTTTTTTGGCGTAATTTATATTACTTTAATTATTGCAAATTATTGATTTAAAATGCTATTCAATTGAAAGCTTTATTAATTTAAATCATAATTTATAATCTATGATGCTGATTGATATCATCTAAATATTGGGTTATAGAGGTTTATCAGAGATTGTAAGTACATTGTAGAATTCATGAATTCACTTCATCTTTTAACTCAGATATCGTATCTGGAGATATAATTATCTATTACATATTTACTATTAATAAATTTAGTCCGTGTATTATAAATTTGTTTTGAATTTGTTTATTTTTTCGTAATTAATGAGCGTATTCGTTACTACTTTTGGTCACTAACAAACTAAAGAAAAGTGAAATATTAAATAACTATTTAAACGTATTTTTAAAAATAGTAGAATGATCTTACTCTACATGTGTGTGTGTGTTTGTAGAGTATGTGAGTATGTGTATGTGATGTGTGTGTGTGTGTGTGTGTGTGTTTGTATGTGTGTGTTTGTGTGTGTGTAACAGAGACTATATATATATATATATATATATATATATATATATATATATATATGTGTGTGTGTGTGTGTGTGTGTGTGTATGTGTGTGTGTGTGTGTGTGTGTGTGTGTGAACGTTTTGTTCATTCATTTTGATACGTTACATCGTTCATACGTTCATATGTTCAACTTCGAATTATTAAATAACGCAAACTATAATACCGTACATAATTCCAACATAATGCGGAAAATTGACTTTTCAACTCTCCAGATACTCAAGCGCCCTTCTGCAGAGTATTAACACTGCATATTAATTAATTTTCCATGTGCGCACTGCGTTGCTGCAGTACGTAGCTGTATTTTTCTACGTGTATGTTATGAATCCTGCATTGACCTTGATTTTTAATGCATATTCTATATATTTTCTTAAAAACAAAATTATTTTCATAGTGCAAACATTATTTTCTTAAAGAAAACATTATTTTTCAATGGTTACTACGACAAATAAAAACAGCAAATTGATAAATGTTTCTTCACGGTTTTATGCCTAATGAAATAGCGATCACTCATATTTTTCTTTTCTTCGTCGAATTATCCGTTCAGTGTAACCAGTCTGCTCCTGAAAATAGCTTTATATAAACTAAGGAAACTATTAGATCGTTTTCTACAATATATCTATCCTTCCGGGCATTTTGTCCCTTTTGCTGTAATGTAGTTTAAGAATGAACATCATGTTATTGCGACATTTTGTGTTCCTCTCATAGTGATATCAAATTCTTTCAACCACCCTTTTTCCTTTAAAGTCTTTATAATCCCATGTGTCTCATTTGATACTTCTCTATATTTCATAACTTTATATTTTACCTTTTTTAAATACTAACGTCATTATTTTCACTATCACTTATTATTTTCTACGTTTTATAATTAATCCTTACTTTTCAGTGTGTGTGTGTGTGTGTGTGTGTGTGTGTGTGTGTGTGTGTGTGTGTGTGTGTGTGTGTGTGTGTGTGTGTGTATGTGTGCGTGTGTGTGTGTGTGTGTGTGTATGTGTGCGCGCGTGTGTGTGTGTGTGTGTGTGTGTGTGTGTGTGTGTGTGTGTGTGTGTGTGTGTGTGTGTGTGTGTGTGTGTGTGTGTGTGTGTGTGTGTGTGTGTGTGTATAATAGACAATTTATGTTACAAAAAAGTTCCCCTTGCAATAATCCCATTTTGAAAACGATACTAAGAACAAATAAAAGCGCTCCGTAATAATAACAGGTCAAACATGAACAACTTGAAGTAACTGTGATGTAATTTTTTAATTTAAAAAAATTAAAACTTAATCAGAAATAAAACCTTTTATTTAAACCCTACCTACATTACAATTACAAAGGAATCAACCTCGAAGAAATCTATTCTATAAATAACCAATAATTTCCTTGAAAGTCGTAGCTGTTCCACTGATTTTCAGGAGTACATGATAGTAAAAATAAAAGTTTTATCTGTGGTTAAGACGTTTTATTTAACTAATATTTTTATTTAATATCTGTTAATAACTATTAATTTTTTATACAGGCTAGTGATAGATCACAGACATTTTTGCATTTTTAAACACTCAACGTTTCGTATTTCTTTCCGCAATTCTTTTTCAAGAGCTCAATTTTAATTAAACAGTTATACAACATAACTTACTATTTATAAAATACATAACATTATATAAAACATAATAAAAATCAACAAATTATAAAACTGTTAATAAATATCCATTTACAAGTAAAAATATTGTCTATCATAATAAAACAGACAAATCACAGATACATACACTAACACATTTACTATTAATAATAGAGTCAACATTTTAAAATTGCTTAAACTACACAATAATTCTAATATATATACATTAACTCGAGTGACCAAAAAACCTATAAACCAAAATTTGTAACAAGTTTGTAAAAAACCTCTAACCACAAATATTCTTATTCTAGTCTGGGTTAGCAAGTAACCATCCTCTGAAACATTACACAACCTACTTGTTTTGTCATGTCTCTAAAGACATGTTTCTAAAAGAAACTTGCATCTAACTAGAATGAAAATATTTGTGGTTCGAGGTTTTTAGTGTATAATTTATTGTTAAATAACATATCTTTACAAATTTTAATTACAGTAACATATCACCTAATTAACAAACATAGTCCGCAAATATTTTCATAAAATAAAAACTTTTAAAAACTAGTAGACCTAATATAAACAAAAACATTTTGAATTCAAATCCTACTTAGGTCAAAAAAGAAATATTTTACTCTAGTTTCTTTTTTATTAAATAATTACAATTAATATAAATAAAGTAACATAATCTGTGCGTTAAAACAGCTGATTTAATGCATAACCTGCAACATAAAATCAGCTGTTTCATGATATATGTTATGACTTATTTTAAGCTAACTGGGGGGGGGGGAATAACAATATTGCATACCTTACCACTGTTGCGAAAACATTTCTCCCATATTAAACTAACATTAATTCATTAAATTTCATTAATGAATTAATATTTGAAAAAACTGTGTCAACATCAAGTGTCATCCACCACAAGTTTACAAAAATGTATTTGAATTCCAGTCAATGAATAAAAAGTATTTTATTAACGATTGACAATTTAAACAAGATATACATAGGGAGAGAGTGAACTAATAGAAGGAATTAGAAAATACATACAAATGCATCCCTAGAGTTAAGTACGCCTAGAGAACACTTTTTCTTTTAATTTATGAGGGCAATATTTTAAGAAGTCCTTAAAATTTTATTATTATTATATCTCTATATATGTATAATTCTTCATGCTTAATGTATAATTATCTACTTAGCATTCCATAAAACCGCTATGAATACGTGTCCATAAATGAATGAAGAGTCCCTTATTAGGCTACTGTGTTGGCCCTGTAATTCAGTTGGAACAGCACTAGGTCATTGCGTCGGCTGCAGAAGCCTAGTTCCCATTCTAAACAATGCTTGAGGCGGGGCTTCGTTCTGTCACACACATCTTGTAATACACGTGCTTGCAATTACACGCACGCGACTCCAAATCTAATATTAACAATAATCACCATATTTACACAGAATATTAATGCCAAAGAGTTTACTGACTTAATTATATATTTTTTCTCAATCATGTCCTGTTTTAGTTTAAGTAAACGTCTGACCTAAAAAATCGTGTTAAACTCGACGGTTTTACATTCCCTTCGGATGGGTCTAGAGACGTTGCGTTGGAGGGACTGTCGGATCAAAGGGAATATCTATGTAATTGTTGCACTTATGAGACAATAGGCTTCCATTGGGTTCAATTTAGAAACAGTTTGTTAAGGAAACTGTTTGGCGTTTAGAAACCAAAGCTTATAAAACACATTTATTATAGCCTAATCAACATATTAAATCTTAAGGTAAATGTCTTTGAAAACAGTTATGGTTTATTTATTACATGCTTTTTTAAGTTGTTTGACAAATAAAATTTGCATTGACCTGTTAACCAACCTTACGCCCACAAACTACCATTATAATTACCATTGTTTAATTTAACAAATTCACGTCAAATAAACCCCAATTTTTAAACAAATTCGTTAAAACGTAATTAAAGTGTCCCGAAAATTTGGAGCTCCTAAACTTTCGTACTCATCCTTCACTGAAGGTGTAACATTGTGGCTATATTCAAAATGATATATAGAAAGATATGTCGAAATATATAAATTAGAAACACATATTTTCTTTTGGTAGCAAAAGGTCATTAGTTACCCAAAGATGTTTCAATCTTCAGCCCTGTTTCTGGAAAAACTAACCAAACAACTTCCTCCGATGAACAAAAAAAGAATCTTGATATCCTATATCAATTGTTATATTTGCCTTCTTTTTTATTTAACAAAAAACCATCTACTGTAAGACAAATTTTGAAATAGAGTTTGTCAGTAACTCTACATTCATTTTCACTCTTTTATCACCGAAGTTTCACAAAGCACACACTTTGGGTCTACAACAGCAATGTATGAAGGCACACTTTGTCGATTTTATTTCCAGTCACAACATTTCGGTTGTTTTACGAACAAAGGAATATTACTCTAGGAGCAACATGGGTTCTTGCATTGTGCAAGTTACATAGTCACCTCGGTGATCAATAATATTTTTATATTTCTTACGTAAATATTTATTTATGAGTGGACCTCTACAATATGTAACTTACATAACACTTGAGCAATTAATATGTAATCTAGTTTGGATAATCTAATTAGATATATAGCTCTTAATGTTAGAATAATTGACTACAGTTAAAATATCAAAATAGAATATGTAAACTTCTAAAATAATTCACTATATCATTCTGAAAAATTATTTTAATTTTTGGAATGAAACTAAAATTATTATATTACAATTCCGAAACAGACACAAGTCATTTAAAAAATAAGATTTTTTGCCTTGTGTTTATTCCAAAAAAATCTTGTCACCAGCAAAATAATATAAATATTGTATTAGTTTTTATTCATTACTATAATATATAAATATATATATAGACATACATAAAACACATTTTACTCATTAATATATTAGAGCGTCATGTTACCTAACAACTTAAACGTTTACTTTTACAGCAAAGTTTAAGAGCTGATGTTTTTATAATGCTGGTACTCTTAGGGTGTGAGTGGTGTGTGTTTGTTTGAGTGTGGTGTGTTTGCATTGCAACCTAGATTTCCCAATCACAAAGTTGGCTTAGATTTGATAACTCATAGCATTATGATACAGGTCTTTTACAAATCAGTAATTAAATTGACAATAATTTTGCCAAACTATAAAACCATCTACTGTAGAACCTTATTATAACGGACCCTATTAAAGCGAACATCGTTTATAACGGACTGTGTTTAGAAGATGGATCACACAATCCAGCAGCCATTTAAACAGCATCGTAGAACTCGCCGATGTGATGCTTTCACGAGTACTGAGTTTACACTTATGTCAAGTGGGATTCCCAATTAAACTTATAAAAACCAACTGTAATAGTGTAGACATATAAGTAATATTCATAATAATGACTTATCAAGTATTAGTAAATGTTTCGCAAAAAAAATCAAAGAGTGTGTTAAAAGTTACTTCTGTTTCTTAAAGCAAAAACCAAATGCTTTCAATATCAATCTGAAGACAAAAAAAAACAAGTTTTTCGTACTGTCATGTCATAATACTTTACAATAGCCACAGTGAATATGATGACTGATTTTAATCGCTGTAACTAGAACTTAGACATGTCAATTTCTTTTTATTAACGCTTTGCAGTTTTCTCTCTCTGTGTAATTTGCATTTTACCCAATTAGGATATCCTATAGCTTTATAACGTACTCTCGTTAACACGGATTGCCATCAGCATAAATTAGTCCTTTAAAATGGGGTTCTACTATATTGTCAAAGCTATTCCATAAAATTGTTTTCAACATTTTTCAAATATTTTCTCTTCCTTATACTTTTTTTCTAAGCATATACTTGTTTTACCCCCTCCCTCCATACGTATAAACATTTGCTGAACAGATACCTTGCAGGTCTGAGAATATAAACATCTTTCTATTCTTTGCAGTGTTCTCGCTCACAAGACAAGCATTGTTTCCCTGAAATAATCCACTAAAACAATCACCCTTTCTTTAATAATAAACTAAAGTCAACTAAGTTTGACACAATGCATAGTGGTGGAGCTCCTTGCCCCTACTTTATCAGTCGGCTATCCTCTTACCTATAACAAGGATGATGTAATTATAACTTAATTCACAAACATGTTTTCTTTTAAAGAGGTCAGTAGTCTTTAAGTTTAGGAAATACAAAATTAATTTACTATACAACTGTGTAGATAAAACTATTTTAAAACTCTTTCATTTTAAATTAATTCTTTATTAATGGTGAATTTTGTAAGTTTGCTTCTGTTTGTAGAAATTACTTAGTAATGCCCAATATTTGAATAGTTGTAATAACATACCCACCAGATTAAGGACACCCCAACCATCAGAGCCCTGCAAGGTCTTGGACGAGTTTTTAACTCAAGATTTTCTACCTTCCTAGTTTTATTTATCTAATCTCTTACCATTGAGAATGAGTTTCATTATTCTCAACTAACTCTTAGCTTTCTGTTTCGTTTCACTGTATTCCTATTATAGATAGAAATAGCTTAATAGCTTGGAGAGAGAGAGAGAGAGAGAGAGATAGGGAGGAGATTGAGAAAGACAGGAAAATAGAGAGAGAGGGGGAGAGAAAAGGAGATGAAGAGAGGGGGGAGAGAAAGTTTATATGGCTGGAGGGGTTTTGAAGGCCCATATCCGGCCTAAAACAAACAAAAAAAATAATAATAATGATAATATAATAGATAGTTTTATTCATGATATGATACGTTAAGATACGTTTTCTAAAAAAAGGTTTCATATTTCTAAAACATGTAGCATCCGATCAATGCATAGATTTTATTACCATAACTGATGGTTTTCAAAAGTCACAACATTTAAAATACTAATCTCTCATACTTTTTCTCCCTCTCCCTGTCTAACTTGATTTTTTTCGATTTATCAAAATTACAAAGTTTGTCGGCCAATTAACATCCGTTACAGAATTAATTGCCAACATAGACCAATTTACCTGGATTTATTGAGTTATAGAACATAATTCTGAGCAGTATTTGAACATAAATCACTAATTACAGATCCCGGCTCAATTTAGTTAAGCCGTTAGTCCAATGCAATCACTTTTCAGTACCTATTGAACTGTTTGGTCATTGCGCCCCAATTTAACTAATTTATTGAGGGTGTAAAATACACAACGTTGTGAGGGTTATTTCATTCGAATTATTCGTTTAGTTTCTTTCTAACCATAGGGTTAATCACGAAAAAGTACTATTAGTTCTTGTGTGATTGCGCTACTATGCAACACATATTTTCATATTGACATAAGTAATACTTCCTGGAGTTATATATTTCTTCTTAACTTTTAATGTGGTAGCATAAAGTTTTAACAATCTAATTAGTTTACGTTTGTTACTATTTTTTATACTGTTCATTAAATTCGGTAACTTATTATAACCGCTTTTTAATGGTTAAGAGATATTTTTTGTGTATTTTGTACATTCTATGAGTACTTACAGATTCTAGTAACTTTCAGATACTAGTATGGCCGTTGCAAAATATTAAAAAATTGGTGTTGGCCCATGTTGGTTGGGCATGCCGACAGAAGTAGAAACTTTTACAGAAACATCCACAGATATTTTTAATTGAGAATAAATGTAACCTTACGTATTGACAAATCACCTGAACAATTGTTATAACATAAGAAACAATAATACAAAATTTTTACATTTAACACAAAAATTTGAACCGCAAATAATAACACATAGATAATAGTTTAACAAAACTTTCAACGAACGAAGTGAAAATCTAAACTTTCATTTTATTGTAACAAACAATACTGTTTCTTTAAATTTAACCACAAAATTTGAGCTACATATAACACATAGGAGTTGTTAGTTTTGCAAAATTTTCAATGGAAATCTCCAAAAATTGAATTATACAATTTTTATTTATTATTTGTACCTTTTTTCGAGAGTGCTATTTAATAATAATAATATTTATTGTAGTTAATAGTTAAAATAATATTTAAAAAATCAGTATTTTGACACAGACTTTTATTTACCTATATATTGTGCTATTGGTCAATGTTCGTGATGTCGTAATAAGTGTGTGTGTGTGTTGTAACGGGAAAAATTGTTCCCGTAACAATTAAACAAAAAATTGAAAAATATCAATTTTTATAAAATAATTTTAATTAAATTTGCTAAGCTATTAAGGTCAATTGTTAGTTGGATAAGTTTAAAATGAATTGTAATATACACAAATCATGACATCGCGAGTGCTTTGTGTGCTACGACAAAAATCAAGTTGCTACAGATTTTAAAATAATCAGTTAAAGACAGGAAATACGCTGAAAATCAAAACTGTACAGGAAAATCAAGTAGTGGGGGAAGGCAACGATTGCTTTCGTTAAGCCCACTCTCGCATGTAGGCCACAGACCGGAAAGGTCGCAGTTTTTATTAAACTTAAAAAACATCATAATTGAACTCTAAGTTTTTCAATCGAGGCCGCGTAGTGCGGAAAATTGTTGTAGTATGTCTTAAGCTAATGTGTAGTGAAAGCTAGCCATCGAATATGCAGAATCCCGGTTAAATTTCGATTGTCAAGAAGATGGCTTCGCCAAATACGCCTGTTCCCGCAGCCTGGACGAACATGTTTTCAGACGAGAAGAACCACCAGTCTGGAAGCAAGGTAATCATCACCTAGGACCTAAGGGATGGATCCAGGAAAGGGCGAGTTGGGCAAGTCATGATTTCTATACAATTTTAAATATTTAAATAAGATTTATTTTTGAAAATTTCTAAAGTTTTAAGAGAATGCTCAAATGTTAAAAAAGATAAATAATGGCTTTATTTCCTTGACAAATAAATTAAAATATGAAATTCATTAAAGTATTCAATTTATTAAAATTTATGTGAAAATGTTAAATGATAGATAAATTTGAAAGTGATAACTGTTTTAATGTTTGAAAAGATAAATCTAGTAAAGCACAAGCACAAAGATGAGCAGAAATTGTCATATATTTATAAATTAATTGAATCAGTAATATTTATGACAATGCAGTAAAATTGTTACAACCAGTACGCCAATAAACTGAGATGAAATATTATGAATGTTAACTTGTATAAGATCTGAATAATTTCGGACCCAGAAATTAGTAACATAAAATCATTTATAAATTGTTTGTATTTCATAAAGGATTAATTAAATCAGGAATCAGTTTATTAGAATTTTAAGGTAAATGTATATGTTCAAAAACTGGTAAATATATTTATGCCTTTGATAAATAGTTTTAGTAACAATTTTATTTTCAAATACTTTCATATATAAATTGATAAAATGTCATATAACGGCTGGCACAAAATCAGCCCTAAATAAAATTTGTTTATAGAATTGATATAGGCTCATTCAACCTCCCTGCGATCAGTGTAAATGTATTTTATGTATTAAGGGGAATTTAATTTATGTTATGGTATATATAAGAATTCAAGAAATTATTATGTTAAAGGAATATACTCATTTTGTTCAATCTATCCATTTCAATTTTAATAAATTCATATGTCAAACAATTGATAGAGTAAAATTTATTAAATCAATCCTGTGTGCTGAATAATAAAATTAATGTTTTAGCAGCTAGTAAATTATCAAATTAAATCAATGAAAGCTTTTAAAGTAGTATCAGCAAGCCTATTAGAGTCATTTATTTTACTAAAGTATAAATAATAAAGGATCACAGTCCACCTAAAAATAATCGAGTAACCCCCCCAAAGAAATAAATTAAATAACAGAATCAATTTTGAGCTAGCCACAACACTAGTTGGTTTTATTTTAAAGTCCAGGAGTTGATACTCACTGGCAGACCATATAAAACACAGGACCTCCTTAAGGAGGATATGGTAAGATTTAATCTTGCACGAATCTCACGAGAGCATGAGCATGGAGGAAAGAGGTCTACAAAAGTAGATGTCAAAACCACAGTTTCTCCCCAAACAGGTGGTTTTGATGAAAAATACGTTACTTTTCGGTTAAAAACGGTTAGGTGGGGTATGAGGGGTTGGTTTCAGCGATTATTGGAGGGTGACGTGAATGGTATGAGGTCTGGAATGTGCGCGGTTGTGCGCGTTTGTGCGTAGGTGTATGTGGCAGGTGTTTTTTTTAGAAATACGTTAATTTTCCGTTAAAGACCGTTAGGTGAGGTAGTATGGGTTGGTTGGTGATATGCGTGTTGGCTGTTGTGTGATGTAATTAGAAGCATGTTCGGACATGTTGGGGGGTAATGTAAAAACCGTTGTTTACCTAGAGAATGTGTGTATTATATTCTGTACCCAGTTCGTTGCTGACCTATATTTTTACTATAGCGTCGCGTGTGTACGGTTGAAATCCGTTACGAGGTGATGGGATTATTTTCGCTATAAATGTGTCAGTCGCAAAGACTGAACGGTGACTTCTCTGTTTGTTCTCCAGATCTTTACTGGTTAAAAAATGTAAAAGCATGTTAATTTATTGATATAGGTTCCTCGCGTAAAACGTCATTGGGAACTTGTATAGATGATGACGACGACATACTTGTGTTATAGTTGTGGGATAAGTAGTTGGTTAGTAGGTCAAGGTCATAGGAAGATGTTTTTAAAAAGAGTCGCAAGCAGAAGTGCTTGCGACATTAATATTAATTTTTTTATTTATTTATTTATTATTTTTTTTATTTATTTATTTTTTTACACAAATACAATAGCATCTTATAATTACATCGCTATATTATAACAAAAATACAATTTTTTTTTTTTAGACTAATACAGCTACTGATGTAAAGTCAGTTCGGTGGACCCACATCCGGACGGTCCGTTGGAGACTATGTGAAATTCGCCGGCACCCACCTCATCCAAATCCATGTTCGCCAACAGCGTGATGAAGCGTCTAGGTAGGAATATCTGGAATTTCGGGTCTTCTCCTTCCTTGTATGGGAAACCTCCGAGCGCAGCAACAACTGCTTCCCCGTAGGTAGTGTCGATTTTTCTGAGGTAGTGCACCGAATACTTTTTACCTTCCTTCAGTTCTGAACATTTCTTTATGGGCAACCCGTCAGCTTTAGACTTTGAGTTGAACTGTTGAATTATTGACTGTAAAGTTGCTTCGCGGTTCATAGTTACGGAGGAGAAGTAACTGTATCGTGTAGCTCTGCCTGAGGTCTATAAGGAAATGATGTCTAACCACCGCTCTCTTTGGTTTATATAATGCGTTTCCCCCTCCCTTATTATTGTAGTCATAGTCTTAAGACTGTCGCGACTTTCATCGCACGTAGAAGCGCGCAATTCGTTTCTTTGTGTTCTGGATTCCTCTCAGGAAGGTCCATTCTCTTGAGGAACCGATATCGATAACTTCAGCAGAAGTGAAACCACGAATCCATTTCGCCTTTTCGTCACCCGTTGTAAATATCAGATCGAACTGTTTCACGTAGTGTAACATAACGTTACGAAGCTCTACGTAATCGGTGAACCCTTCCTCCCACGATATGTGATGATAATTCTTACTCAACCAATTGTTGGTTTTCTTGTATTTATTGCTCAAGGTAGAGTATTCGAAAGGCGGTTTAAACAGGAACGTGTAGGTAGCGTTTGTTTGTAGGTCCAATAATACGAGTTCCTTCACTATAAACGCGTTACACTCTCCTTTAAAACATTGCATCTCTAACACGCAAGCAGATCGTTCCATTATTTCTTTTTCCTTGTCCTCTATTCTCCAAAACGTCCGGACGCAGACTGCAAATAGGTCTCGATCCTTTTCGCCTTTTATACCTCTTCCTGCTTAGGAAGAATGCTCGTAGCGTTCTCATCTTCCCCCGACGTTATCGGTTCAACGTTCTTGATATCTTCCTCCTCGTCTTCTACGCTCGTTTCTTGATCCAGCATAAGCAACAGCTGTCTATTGAGTTCAACCTCTTGTGGCAACCGGTTGTATATGCTATAATCAATGTACCCGTACTCTGGTGGCTCACCAATCCCACCTTTTAAACAAGCCTCTACATAGTCTCTAATACTGTCCTCAGACAACTTCAACTGTTCCAAGTACCTTTCAACGGCAGGAACCACACCATTTAGTACGTAAAATTCTCTAGGCGTCAACATAACCTTTTGCCCGTTCCGATGATAATCTTTAATGCGAACGTAGTGTTTACCATATATCTTTACGGTGTCAACTTCGATATCTGTTCCGGGTAATATCAAACGTGTCTTCTTTCCGCTTTCTCGACAGGCTAGGAAGGTTTCAAAAACGTTCAAGTAGCCGACAAAGGTCTTGAACGAATCCGCTGTAAATAATATGTATCTTTTGGAGTGGTTGATGAGCACTCCTGGCAAAAGAGACAGAGACTCAAAAACCCCTACTGTCACGTTCTTTCCCATGCACGCAGTTAGTGGGTACACAGCACGGAGATAGGCACCGATAAACATATCGCTTATGTCGTCTTCAAGATCGTCTTCCCTGTTCCTTTTCATTTCCGTTAGACCTATTGCGTTGTTATAGAGCGAGGTTAGAGCGTTGTCAACGTCTTTAAACTCTGGTATTTCTACACGAGTTTCTTTTGAATTTTCATTAGAAACCGTATCATCCACGTTTTCGTCCAACTTAACACCACCCGCTAAAGGTGCGTCCGTCTCACTACATGTGTTCATTATGTGCGTTCAAGGTCCTTTCTAACTATGAATGTCTGGAAAGTGATCTTGACTGGCCGAGATCAAAGTTTTAAATGAAAACAACTCCATCCGACTTTCTTATATACATCGCCACCCCCTCCCACTGATCAAAACAAAACACCTCTACGACACTCTCTTTACACTCCCTGTGAGAGGCGTATAAGTTACTATCGTATCGTGTAAAATCAAACAGTAAGCAGCCGTTTTGTCAGGAATATTTTCTGCTGTCTCAAATTCTAACCTGATATCAACTGTTGAGCTCTTCACAGATTCGTTCTGTTTCGAACAATCAATAACCACTATTGGTGAATATTCCTCATACGAATCCGGAGAAAACAGAGGCACGTTCTTACGCCCGTAATACGATGATTGAAACTTAGCGTACATCTCGTACAGCATTGAATAACGTTTTTTCGAAAAATCGGCGCTAACGTTGTCGTACGGGAAAAACTGCGAGTTTAGGAACAGTTTTACGTTTTTAAGATTGCAATGATCGAAATTAGTTGAATATCTTGTAATGACGTGCTTCCTGTTAGTCTGAAATGCAAAAATTACAAATCTTGGTTTCTCCATTTGGTTCGACGTTTTTATCGTCCATGAATGTCTCTGAGTTTGCGGCAGTACGGGGTATTCGTGCAACTCCCAACTCCGAAATGGTACCACGATCTCGTGGTCATCGTTTAGCTCTCTCAAAAGCCTGACCTTGTGTTCATCAGACAATCTCACGTGCGGCACCCGCCATACTATCTTTTCCAAAACGCATTTCCAATCCAATGTGGCATCGGTTGCACCGGTAGCTCCTATTATGCAATCGTTGTCTGAAGAAGATCTTATTAGAACCAACTCTTGACGGACGTTCATTATTATTCTACGGTAATCCTCTGCAAACCCCAACAACAATTGAAGCGGAATACAAAAGTCAAAATTCCCTGTTGAGTTTGGTTTTTCATTAATATCGGTAGGAAACAACCAACCGGACATTCTTATAATGTTGCGATCTGGAGCCGAAAGAGATACTAGGCCTTTTAGAGTGCTGGTTATTCCCACGCGTTTCACGGAATCAACCGTAACACCGGAAATTTCATATCTAATCTCCTCGAACAGATACGACATCGCGTTATTCACAAACGGGACTTCCGTTCCCAAAGTCCCATCTTTTTTCGTCACCTTTCCTTCGATGTACAGGTAGCTCTCCGACGGCAGAGTGTACGCATCTTGCGATTGAATAGGAATACGGATTTCGTCGTTATTTCCTAATCTGGATGAAGCGTAAGGGTTGTGGCTGTGATACTCCTTCTCCCAAATCGTTTCGTCGAACACCGGACCGTGGCCTATGTCTAATATATCCATCGTTAAGAACTGTGAAACCTATTCTTTCTAGAAACGTCTTGTTCTCACTTGTTATCCTTTCTATCTGTTCACAAGAACTGAATTTCGTTCCACCAAGAGTATCGTTAATAAAGTCTAACCCCATACTCATACGCGTTTTATATGCAACCTGATGCTTATAGTTTCTCCTCTAAAATCAACTGGATCCCCGTTTTGATCAAGCACTCTCACTACGACTTCTGAAATCAAACTGAATTTTATGGGCAAGTAAACCAGATTTTGTGGTACTTCTATTATTTTATATCCCGGCGGAACCGATGGAAAAAACGAATGTATAATATGTTCCCTCTTTCCGTTTTTGTAAGAACCGTCTATGATGTTACAGGAAATTTCGATGTTGTTTACCTTTATAATATTGACCTCTTCATCGCCCAAATGAGGTTTCTTTTCTTCGTTCGGTGCGAGGTTTCTTTTAAACCCCAACAGCGATCCTATAGAATGTGGTTGATCGAAATGTATGTTGAATTTAGTAACTATTTCGCATCGAAGGAGGCTGTTATTTGCCGTAAGCGAAAAGTTGCTGTAACCTATGGACCTCTGTAACACTCTGTTCACTTCGTCAATTTCGTAAGACCCTGTAGGCAATTCTATCTCGTATATTTTATTGTTTTTTACGTCACCCGCTTTGCTGTAGTGTAATTTGTTGTTAATGCCTTTGGTGACGTTTGGTATGGAATTGTATGTAGTGAATTCTAATAGAGCCGCTTCCCACTGGCTTTCTTCGTGCAGCCTTAAAGGTGGAAACAGCACGCTCCTCAGTATAGACTCGTCCCCAGTAAGGGATACCGTGTACGAAGACATCTTAAATGACACTGACTTTATTTGCCAGGAATTCTAAACATAAATGGCCGCAAATTAACGAGTCTTCCGGTTGTCTTCTTTCATAATTGTATAGAATTGTTTTTGCCGATCGTAAATACTGATTCAATTCCGATGGTGGTGGCAAGTTGCCGAAACTATCGAAGTAAAACACTGTGCTTCCTAATTTTTTGTAACAGACCCAATGCGTTCCCGACCCGACCATGCTGTCCAAGTTCACTATAGCTGATTCGTTTACACGAGGTTTTGACGGAAGATTGTCTCTCATAAAGACGCCTCTGAAATTCGGTATAGAAAGGCAGTATGCGTAACGTTCGAGCTCTTCATTCGTCAATGCCTTGTTCGGTAATACGAGTTTTCTACTACTATTTAATACACATTTCTGTACGGTCGCAGGTACAACCCCCTCCCGTTTTTTGAACCATTGTTCCTACGTCTTCTCCTGTACTTACTGTCTGTCCTCTTTCGACCAACTCTTCTGACAGGCACCCTTTTACGTCTTTTTCTTATTCTCCTTTTCATCCGTCCACCTCCGATTGCACTTTTTGCCTTCATCGCTCCGGCCACCGCTAAAGCAGCCGCTCTTTCACCAATACTAGCGTCACTAGACTTAGCCCTTTGCCAAGCTTTTTCTGCTAAAACCCTGTCTGCTACAGAACGTGATGCTGAATCAGAATATCGGGAATAAACTATGTCGTGGACCTTACAGGCTTCGTCTAACTTATTTATACCCCGATCTCCTCGTGCCAAACGTTTTTTCAACTTTGTACCTGGTCCGCAATATCTATACCCACCCGGTATGTGTAATTCCACCGGTAAAGCGTCGATAGCCCTGTTGACTACGGCACTAACTGGAATAATACCGACTGCTTTTTTCGCAAGTCTTACAAGTGATGATGATAAACCACTTCCTTCTCTTACAAACTTCTTTCCGTTACTAAATGTTTTACCGTTTAACATATTAAATATATATGTATCTATTATTTATCTACACGGTTACTTCATATAGAATGTGCATTTGTTGTAGAAACTTGTTACTTTATAATAACAAACCACTTCATACCAAGTGTTTTTAAAATAAAGAAATACCTCTATCACATCCAAATGCTTGCAATAATTATTTCTTGTTTTATTTTGTTTATTATTTTTTTATATTTTTTTTGTAGCATATATTTAATAATTGTTATTCTTTTTACAACAATAATTACTAACACATGTATCACATTAACTTTTTATTGAACAAAAAAATAATATTTACATTGTATTACACTTAACTAAATAGTAAATGGAAGTAACAGCTCTTCTCCGGTCAATTCCCCTCCTCAGCAATACCGTCAACGGCTGGTTTTTCCGCTTCTGGAGGATAAGATATTGGTGACGTTCCACGAGCGTCGGTAGTATCCTTTCCATAGTTCGAGGCGCCGACTGTAACTCTCATGCTGAATCCTTGATCCAATAGCTTATTCATCTCGGTTGAGAAAACGTTAACAGCATCTTTTTGTTCGATGCGTAGCGGATAATACTCTATATATCTAGCAGTCAAAGCCATCTTGTAAGTTTATGACGGATGTTTCCTCTTCAAGAAGTAAATTTGAAATATGTATTATTTTTAGTTTCGCTCTCTATATAACAATATATTACATTAGCCTTGTACAATAAAGGCGTTGCTTATCCCTGTTTCCTCTTCTTTGCGGGATGTATTGGTATTGGGTATGAGTAAACCGTCATCCTACGCACAGCATGACATCGTGCTCCAAAATCCTCACCCTTTACTAATTTTAAATAACCGCACCTCGGAAACCATCCACCATGTTCGATCCATGGAAATTCATGTGCTTCCCAATCCTTTAAACCACCACCACAGTAAAAGCATATAACGCCATCAGGTGGAGAGTGAAAGAAAAAACCGGCTTCTGCAAATTGCCAAGCATAAGGGCGGGAATATACAAATCTGGTGTTGTTGAACGATTCCAGCATGCTTCCAGGTGTACTGTATCTCGGGTATGCAACCATATCTCCTATATTATAAACTGAAATATTTTCTTGAATATATACTATCTATTTGCAGACTAGGTGCAACTCTCCACTTCCTTCGTGCGTGTGTACTCTGCATCTTGTGTTATCGTATCTATTTATATTATCCGTTGTATCCCCTCCACTGCTCAATTTTCGATTTTCTCCTTCAGAAAAGTCGTTCTTATATGTTTCCCCAGGTTCTGCTATAGCTTTCGGTTGTCTGGCTGAATCCTGCTTCTGTCTCTTGTTTGCGACTGGTTCCTCTTTTGGAATAAACTTTAACTTTGTACCACTGACTGAATCCTGCTTCTGTCTCTTGTTTGCGACTGGTTCCTCTTTTGGAATAAACTTCAACTTTGTACCACCAAAGATGTACTTCCAGTTTAAATAGGTACGTCCATCTACACCCGGTAAAGCTACTCTTCTCCCGTCTCCAGTATGCATGTAATGGAAGAGTGAAGACGCGAACCTTTCTAGAGTTTCTATGTTTACGGCATCCAACTGTTCTATAGGGTTACCAACTCCGCTCAAACGTTTGTTGTAGAACTCGAAACCATCTTTCGATAATAACGGTGTCACAGACCTGACGTATTCCAATGTAGCAGCATCGTTTGATGACACAGGCCTACCAACATTTTCGATAATTTTGTTTTGCATATCGTAATTTCCGTTTCTAGTGAGTTTAAATCCTACGCCTGAAGGTCCTTTGGGACCCCGTTCACCTGGCTGAGCTCTAACAGCGATTTTACTCTTGGAGATTTGATGACGACCAAACTTGTCCACGCTCATCTTTATAAATGAAGTTAAGCAATAACGTTTCTTCGTTTTAATTCTTCTGTCAACGACACTACCTCGTTCTCTAGCCCCGTGTGTCCTGCAGACATAGAGTCATATAACAAACGCAGACGATTCACTAACTCGTTTGCATTATTGTAATAAACAACGTTGGTATGCTGAGTGTCTTTTAAATTCACACCAGCTCCTGATTTGCTCTTGTCTTCTCTCGGAGGAAATAGATGTGCTATAATTCTTTTATATTTCTTTGACCTGTTCCTGTACACAGGTGCGTTAGAACTGTATCCCTTTCTATGAGCGTTGGTCAGTTGGCAAATGCGTTTAAAATTTTCGAGATCTCTTTTTGTATATTTCTCTGGAATATAATTGAAGATTAGCTCGAACAGACCGCGCGTACCTCGAAAAGTTTTATTCTTTACCAGTATGTTATCTTTGTTGGTGATCTCCAATTTCGCGTCACCTATATCCAATGTACCGTCTTTAGCCAACCGAGCGCCGAACGTATGGTATTGTTTCTTCCTGCTTGTATCAGACATTGAATCTAACATCTTTAATAAATACTTTTTACCCATAGGACCTTTACTCGATATATTGTCGCTCAATATACTGACGTCTTTAGTTGACTCGTGAACAGACGTTCTTCCATCATCTTCATCCGTTACATAGTCTGCTGATGTGTCCGTCAACTCAGCGCCCGACTCCTGTTTAAAGGGTATTATGTCTTGCGCGTCACCATCAATCCATGCGTTTTCACCGAGTTTTTCAGATATCTTCTTTAACGGTTCTACTATCGGTTTGAAAGTGGTCTCCAAGTATTTATCCCTTTCGCTTATGCCTAATTTCAAGGCTTCATTTTTTTTTCTGATGGTATCGCTCAACACTTTTATTTCGTTTACCAACTTCCTTTGTTTCTCCATGTATTTACTTAGCGCTTGTTATCCAGTTGAATAGCTGTATCGTAATGTTAACATTGTAAATCGCTCTGCGAGTTTATTACAACGTATCTGTCAAATCCCAGTCTGTATCGACCTTCATCGATGTTACGCTCCTTATCGACGACTAGGAATCCGAAATGATCGTTCCACGCTGTAGAACATATCTGTTTAAATCTGTTGTATTCCATATCAGCACCTACGTGATCGTTGTATACGTGTCTCGTCTTAGTCTCATCCTGCTTGAACATTATAATGAGATTGGCGTTATCTCGTAATAGCTGCTTAGGGATTTTGCTATAGGTTTGCCCTATGTAAATACAATCTATCATGTTATGTCGCCCCATGGCAAAGTACGTGGTTATGTGATGATGTCTTTCCGAGCTAACGTCATCGAATAAAAATACAGAATACGGTCGAGCTTTACTTGGTCCCATGATTTCTTCGTTTACATCAAATTTGAACCAATTGACGCCTGGCACCTCGGATATAACCTTTTCCAAAAGTAGATACTTTGGTTGGTTGAGCGACTTGGAAAATATGTATACATTATTGAATCGCAGTCCGTTAGCTTGCGTGAGCAGGTTAAACACTACGTTTGTTTTCCCGCAGTTTGATGGCCCCGAGACTATGCATCTTACAGTGTCAGGAAGTAATGCACCGTGTTTCCCTTCACTGTGGGTGGTTTTATCAGCAGTCAGAAGATCTATATTTTTAACAACAAATTTATCCTTTTGCTCTAATATTTCCATTTCTTGCCTGCTTACAGACTCATATTATACTGTACATCCGTTATTAGATTAAATCTTTTTTATTTATCCACGTATCCTGGCTGCGGTCGAAACCTAACCAACGCACAAGAACTTTATCGCCCTTTCTGCGGAGTATTTTCTCAACTAAATATACGTTTCCAACTGTAGACGGTGATAGCTCGTGCCCGTAGAAACCACCTTGTATGATATCCCCTTTGTGATCTTTCAAAAGATAAGTCTCAGGAAACGTCGGTTGTATCCTGTAAACTGTAAACACTTCATTCGAAAAATTAGGAAGGTATCCTTTGGTAAAAACGCGCTTGTGTTTGCTAATACGCACTTGATCACCGAGGAAAAACCTTTTCGGCATTCGTTTTTCCGTATGCGGTTTTGTTTGCCGGACTATACGATCAAACACCTTTCGTTCGTTCTTTTTATTAACGTCTACAGGTTTCACGCCGATAGTCCTGTGTACCGTATTATTGTATTCGTTTATCAAAACAGGTAATACGTCATGCCAGACGTATGATCCTCTTTTTGAGAAAACCTTGTACATCTTACTCTTTAGCGTTCTATTGAAACGTTCTATTATTGCAGCTTTAATTTCGCTCTTGCTAGAGTAATGGTTGATACGATATTTCTTCATTAATTGTTTGAATGGATTATTGAAAAATTCTTTACCATCATCCGTCTGGAGTTTCTTAATCCTCTCTTGAAGCAATAGCCCCTCTACAGCATTAGCAACGTTTTCCGAAGACTTGTTTTTTAATGGAATAGCGTGCGCAATTTTAGTAAAACAATCTATAAGTGTAAGTATGTAATTAAAACCTTTATTATCCTTAGCGTATGGTCTCATCTCTACAAGATCAGCTTGGAAAAATTTATCGTCTAGTCCTTTTAAGATAGTATTTCGTCTAGGAAATTTTCTTCTTGCTGGTGCGTGTAATTCGCGTACAATCTTTTCCCTTAACTCCATCGTTACCGTTAGTGACTATAGGAAACAAATAATAGAATTTAGATTTTTTTATATATAACTGTTGTTACGTTAACATTCGGATATATCTCGCAAGGAATAGTGCCCGTACGGTAACGTGTTTATGCAGTCTGAAAGTATTTTTCTTTTGTCGTCTCTTGTTGATAGTGATCTTTTGCGTTGTAACATGGTGTAAAGCTCATGACCGAAGCTACGAATTGTGTTGAAAGTAGCCTTGTACTCTACGTTTTCGAACAGACATTTCCTGTAGTGTTCAAACATAATAGATTTCTTCAAGTAGCTCTTTTTTATTCCTTTAGCCTTTTTTATTACTCCTTCCTCCTCTTCACAGTTGTGTCCACCTACGGCGGTAGTCATAGCGTACATCTTCGGCATCAACGCTATGAGTTCGATGATTGGGATGCTGTTTAGCTCGTCCTTAAATTTACCTAGAACCTTTTTATTAACGCCTCCGTCGTAAGTGGGATGGTGCGGTGGGTATTCGGAGAAATCAAAATCGTTTTTATGTTGAAATGTCTTGAGATCTTCGTAAAGATCATTTGTTCGAATCCAGTAGAGAAACGCGTCTGTATCCATATACGATATTCCGATTTTATCTCTTCCGTAATGACGTACCATCTTTTCGTAGTGGAAGTCGTACATGTGCGTCTTGGAGATGTCTAAGATGGACATACCGATATAAAGTGGTCTGTCGAGAACTATCTTAGTCTTATTCATACAAACCAATACCAGATCTTTATTTATAATAATAGACGTATTAAAGTTGTCTCGCTTCACAAGTTTCATTAGTTTCTTTTCGTCTGTAACAAGCCTAACATCTATATGTTTTCGTTTGTTTTCCAGAGTTTTTCCGAAAATTGCGTTGTTCATTAATTTGAAGAAATCTCTCTGGAAAGCAGATTTAGCGGCGGATCTCCTAGCAGTGTTCGAATCGATGTACGGCTTTAACCAATATGATTGTGCAAAACGTATGACTCTATGAACTTTGGTAATACGAAGTCCTAGTTGTATGGCTTGTTGCACGGTCCAATAGTGAGCGACGTAATGATCTTTCGATTCAACAGTCATCAAAAGCTTTTTGTATTTACCTCCAGGCGGAACTTCGCTTTTTGGTAGAAGAGGGAGATCGTAGTGATGATCATGGAGCGCCTCCGGGTATTCAAAGTCGAACTCCAAAATATACCCGAAACAACCGTAACGAGGGATATGTTGAATTTCTTCTATCGTAGTTGGATCTACCCATTCGAATCCTCCAGATGGCAAGGGCATCGACATGGCCCACCCGTAAAGGTTGTTTGCGTCGAAGTACCCCAGGTAGACAGACTCTTTCTCACTATCAAAGTCAGGCAAATGCTTGTTGTTGGCTCTAACATGTTTCCTAACGCACTGCGTTAGACCGCCTCGGACGCCCGACTCTACCATGAGGATCATATCGACATCCATCATCAATTCCAAAGTGCATCCTGTTTCTCTCAACATAGCCTGCCACGCCAGTCCTGGTGAGGTGTAAGAATGGAGGGGATCAAGCCCGTAAGCGTTCATACAGGTGTTTCTAAATTCCTCCATAACATCGCAAAGAAGGGTCACGTCGAGTTGTACATAAAAATCACTGTACTCTCCCAAAGTCTTAAACTCCATTCCGTTCCATACGTTACATGCGTGTTGGTATTCTTCATCACTAATTCCGCATTCATTTAGCTTGCTGTAAAAACATTCTATGGGAGGAAGCGAAGTTTCGTTGAACCTATCTGCATCGTCTATATAATCGTAAGGGAAAACACCTTTTCTTAACACTAGTTCAAGCTTCCCTTCAGGTACAAGTTTCTTCGTCTCCAGCAGATCGTCCCGTGATAGATTTTCGCTAAGTTTCATAAGGCTTGAAGGTAAAAACCTATAAGAGTCGATGAATCTCAATTTTAGTTTACCGACCTTTTTCGAAAAACTTATAAACTTTTCTTTCGACGAGGCTAACACATCGATTTGTCCTTTCCATAAGTTCAATTCATGTATTATAAAATGTGAATCGTATCCACTTAAATTGTGCAGCACGACAGGTATAAAACTAGGTAGCTTATAATTTATGTTGCACGAGTTACAAGCCGATCCTCTATACTTTCCTGTGAGATGGTCATGGTCACGGACTTTATGATTTATGTCTGTAAAAGATTTTTTACACAAGTAACAAGTAGTTGCGGATGTGTATGCAAGTATTTCGTCATCACTCATCTCTAACATGGGAACAATATTTGAGTACATCCCTTCAACTTTCTCGGTAACAAGTTTCAGCTGTTGTAGAAAGTTCTTTACCGCATCACAACCCCTGTAAACAAGCGGTTTTGATGTTAACCCATACCTCGTGAGATGGTTTTCGTCTAAAGTAGACTTTACCATCATGCAGTAGCTATTAGGCTCGTGTTTTTGGTATAAATGTTTGGTGACGTCTTCAGGATCTTCCATAACCGTTTTAATAGGTATCAAAGTAGATTCAAAGTCGGCGTATATCACTATAGGTACACTGTATAGCTGATTCGTTTTGTTGAAAGAAACAAACCGTTTATCACGATGAGGTAATTCCATTCTAACGGGGGCATGTACTCCGCATAAGCGGTTGTGTTCGGTCAACCACCGTCGCCCTCCGAGTTCCATTGAAAGAGATTTGAAAGCAAAACATTTCTTACATACCGTCACGCTACTATCATATCTTTTCATTTGCCCACTTACCAATCTGTTAAAATTCCTAATGTAGACGTAATGCGAGACATCACCATCGTGTAGTAGTAGTAAGTCTGTGTGGCGAATATTTTCCGATTCTACTACTCTCAGCGGATAAACATTATGACTTTCGTCGAGACTAAAAACGTTCACGGATACTCCAGGATTTCGTTTTTCAAAGAGTTTTATATCCTCAACTGATACCGGATATTGCAATCCAGCAAAGTTATACTTATTGCCAACTTGTTCGTATTTGTAGTCAACTCTATATGCGTGTTTTGGATCAACATGTTTTGCTAGCATTGCGTATCGAAAACATTTATTGTCGGAGTTCTGGACATTAATGCAAGACAAGGTGGATGCTATCGTCTTAGGTAACGGGATATAACTACTTCCACGATTACCATACCCGTGTTTATGTACTCTTACAACCATACTCTTAACTTTACCTAATGTCCATCCAGACCCCCGACTTTCGTGTTCGGTTATTTTCAAAACAATCTCCTGCATACATTCCCTGACTACGTTTTCCAGGTCTGATGCGAAAGTAATTTTTCTGTTCCTAGTTATAAATGCTCTCTGAGATATTTCTCCTTCCACATTTACAAATTCGGACTCCATCACAAGTCCAAACTTTATAAAATTCAAACGAATGAGCTCCTCTTTCAACAGCTCCACTACAACATCGCTCGCTTCAATTATGTAATCGTCCAAATAGAGTTCGGTTACGTTCCTTATAAGGAAATGTTTAACATATGACCTAGGTAACGCTTGAGATAGAAGTTCGTGTTTCAACTTTTGTCTTGGGGGAGCGTAATGTATGACTGTTGCTCTGTCAGCTACTGATTCCTTTCTAGTTTCCGGCAAGTCTGGTAAGCTGTATAATTCGTTGTTTTCTTGATCGAGAAAAGGTGTATGGAATATCTCAACATGCGACAACAGGAGTAAGCGGTCGTTGAATTCTTCTCCACAAATCTCGCACGAGAATAAGCTATTCCTTTCTGTGTTCCTTTCTCCATCAGCTGGAATAGTTCCTTCATAGTCGGGAATTGTGTAAACTTCTCTGTCTTCATTTTCCTGTGTGCAGACTCTGTGAAATAACTCAAAATGCATCAGATACAGTAACTCATCTTTGAATTCATCTCTACAAATTTCACAGCAGAAAACATTGTTAGATTCCATTTTTTAGTATATTTGTTCTACTCAAATTCAAGTTAGAAACTAAAATGATACTAAAATCATGCATGTCTTATATATATCCTGAACTACATCCCCCCCACCACTATATATTTAAAAAAAAGCATTATCCTTGTTACCCCCCTTCTATCACTGTCCTTTCAAAAAGTTATTGCGCACGTATAAAAGAGCAAAAACTGCAAACAAGCGAATTATAATTGTTCAAACCTAACTATAATTAACATGGCTCCTCTGAATATAGAACAACCTATTCATTGTATAGAATGGTCGTGGATAGCCACTTTATCAGAGGAAGAAGTTGAACAAGTTTTTGCTGTTTTCACGGCTGTCGATATACAAAACATGACAACCGTAATGAATACCTCGTTGGAAGACTTTTTACAAACTACTGTAGACTCACTTGAGGACGATGAAGATCCTTCGTTGAAGGAAAATGTAGTGTCTTATGCTGAAGATGCAACAGATTCATATGATGGGCAACCGCAGGCTACTAGCACACCGATAAGTAGCAATCCTCGGCGTGACGGTGTATGCTCCGCAAGAAGACGACTTTCGTTCGAAGACAGTGATCAAAGCTGTCAGTAATAACCCAAAGTAATGAAAATTTCAAAACCTTTTCCAAACCAATCCTCTCAATATCACCCATCCCTCTATCCCTCGCTTCCTTCCCTTCCCAAGAATAGAGCAGCTGATGGGAGAACCCATCAGCTGATCTATTCTATTAACTATATATAACCTTGACATACTGACCTAGTGCCTAGAACTGTGTTACGTTATTCAGTATGTTTATATCTTTAAGGGTTTGAGTAAAGTTACCCGCTTTAGCTGGAACTATCATTAAGTGTCTGCTGTTGCTATTGCTGTATCGCATCCCTGATCCGTAGTATGTTGTGGGAAACATTTGAGCTAATACAGTCCTATATTTAAAGGAATTTACTTGGCGATTAATCCTGTTGTTTCGCAAATATCCAATCCTATGAGCGTTGGTCTTGACTAATATATCTTTATAGGCTGCGATATCATTCTCGTCATAGACGTCATCATCAGGTATTCTCTTGAAAAGAAGCTCATACAATCCTTTAGTCGGATTGTAAACGGTATCACCCAATCGCAGACCACCATCTTCTTCGAACAACAATTGCGTGTCACCAACAAAGATGTTATCTTTCTCCAAACGTGGACCGTATGTATGATCAATACTCTTTTTATTACCGGCAGCGTCATTCATGAATTTCTTCATGTAAGATTTAGTGAGCGGATTAACGAAAGTCTCCTCTAACCACTCTGTTGCTACGTCATAAGCACCCGGAGTTGATATAACTTCGCCGACACTGGGTTCTGGGGGATCGGATGTCTCAGCTATTACATTTAAGTCTGTAAATTCAGGATATAACAAGGAGGCATGGTCTGTTTTCACCCTTTCTAACACTGTGTCGTCCGTCAAAGAGTGGGTCGTAGGAGATGACACCGCTTTAGGAATAAAACTATACTTTGCAAAACGTTCTCCCGAATCACACGCGGTTAGCGTTTTGGATTTATACAAAGCTTTTTCAGATAGTATTTTATCTAAAGCGGTTTTAATCAACTCTCTGATAGGTTCTATAATATAATGTAAACGTTTTTGTACTCTACTTTCGCTCTCAATTTTTCGTATCTTAAACCGATTATACTTTAACTTTATCAATTTCCTAAGCGAGGTTATTTCATTGAGAAGGTTTTCCTCAGACATATTCCCACACCTGTAAACAAAATAATACTGAGAATTCAGATAGTGAGTTTATAATATAATATGAAGTTGCATAAATAGATAAAAAGCTTGTGTTCTATACATGCTGCTCTTGTGTGCTCATGCGGCTCTAGTAGCCTTGGTAAATATGTGTCAAGGTCGTTTATAATAAAGAGAATAGAGCAGCTGATGGGCGAACCCATCAGCTGCTCTATTCTTGGAAAGGAAAGCAAAGGAAAGGAGGGTGTGTATGAGGAAACAGTTGCTGAGAAGATGAATCGTATTATTTTTTAACCCAATGTAGAAGCTTCTTTTTGGAGTTGTGATCTGCAAACTTTACTTCAAGATACCATCCGTCTTTAAGAGGTTGTTTTTTAAACTTCTTAAAAGGGAAATGTATGATGAAGGCACCTTTTGTAGTTCCCACGATGGCCTCATCATCGTTCAAGTATGATAGAAGTCGATATTTGGTGTTAGTTTTGAGTCTGGATATTTTTATTTTCGGCAAAATATTTTTTGAAGACTTATTTGTGGAAGATTTTGTTTCTTTCAGGCCTGTTGTATTACGCTCGCGATGACGGCTGCACAGTATAACACCATCACCTGCAATACGAGCGTTGCATATTCCGTTTCTCTTTATCCCTTTCGAAAATCTGTATGTACAAAGTCGGAATTGCTTTTGGGAATTGGAGGGTAGAGTAGGTAAAAACTCAAGTTTTTTGGCTGCAGTAGGTTTCGGAGAAATAGTCGAGGATGTGTTTTTACAATTTTTAACAGGACTATCTGTTAGCAGTAGGTCCTTAACCAGGTTGTTGAAATGATAGGCTGCGGTATTTGAAGTGCTTGCGGTTTCAGTTCTCCTATGTATGGTGGACATTTTTAGAGGAGCTGTAGAAATCCTGACGGTTGGATCCATTCTTCAGCTATAACATTGAGAAGCAAAATGATGATGTTATCGCGAGTCTATGCTATTTATACGATTTAAAACGAAGGAGGGGTTATACTGTATCACTAGGAAGGGAGGGGGAGAATGACGTTTTGGATGTGAAGAGGTAGGTGAGGTTTAACATAGTAGAATAGTTGAGTAAAGAAGATATCGGGGGAGGTGGAAGGAATTGAAGTGTTCCAAATCACAAATTGAAGTAACTCTGCGGGGGGAATTGAACTTATTATTATTTTTTTCGGTGTAGGAGGTAACAGAACGTATTATAACTTTAATACAAGCTTTGGAAAATGTGTGAAGCATTTTCTTCCAGCTAAAAACTGGGTCAAGGTCGTTTGAATATTAAAAATTTTTTTTCCTTAAAACTATGGGAAAGAATAGGAAGGAGTGACTCTAAGCAGAATGTACTGAATATCCTCCTTGTAACACTCTGCACAAAGGGATCCCTAGGCGCTCTACTAGACTGGAACGCAATTCTTCACGTCACCAGCCGAATAGACCAACGGCAACCTAGAGGGATTGGGGTGTAAGTGAATAATAGACATACGCTGAATTCGTTCTTGCTGTATGACTATTGGAAGCCGGGTGACGCAACGAATGACGCGAAATTCATCTCGCCAATCATCCGCTACGTTTACTCACCTCGGGGAAAAGACAAAAAAGGTGGGTGGGGTGGGGGGTTGGATATCAAGCTCCCAGTGAACAGAAACAATGATGTCCAGGAGAACACGCTTTGCCCGGGTTGCCCCCAGACAAACTATCCGGAGATAGCCTTAGCGTGCGTGAAAGAGGAAGGAGTGTTAGGGATATTAATGATGTAAACCTGGAAGTAAGAAACATATATTATTTTACCTGAAAAGTAAACAATAAAAAAATGTTATTAAATTCCCCCCCCCCAATATGTGATTTTCGGTATTTTGAATAACAATTTATGTATTCCACAAGACTAAATCAACAATAATTTTACGAAATTGATTTTCACCTCATGAGATACCCCATTCTGTTCCAACTACATATATAGCACGTGCTTATGTGTAATATACTCCAGACATGGGCTTGAAGTAATTAAAAGATACCCAATAAAAATCACATTAGGGGGGGATTGATCAAAATCAGAAACAATCAAGATTCCTGAGGTAAACATGAAAGTAGGAGTAATATTGTTTATAATACCTGAAAAATAAACAAGAATAAATATTGGTATTATTTATATAAAACCTGAAATAAATAAAGATATAATTATTTTAACCTGAAAAAACTGCTGAAACAAGAATAAATATTGGTATTATTTATATAAACCTGGAAGAAATACATATATAATTATTTTAACCTGAAAAACATGCTGTGTTTATGCTATAATTATAAAAATAAAATTTAACATGCAACCACAAAATACATCTAAACATTTAGTCTAACATGCACAAAAAAATTAAATAATATAATGTAAACCAAAGTGAGCTATATAAAGTACAACAAGGAATAAACATATATTATAATTGTATTTCTTAACAAGCTAACAAAAACTCACAATACAGAGATTTTATCTCAAATTATATGCTTTGGAAATAAGATATGACCAAGATATGCGAACAATATACAACTGGCGATATTGTCGCAGATTTTTTGGGTTTCAAGCATGGTTACTTATTTTGAACCGCAAAAAACCGTTATCTCTGGGTGCATACCTTCTTTACAAAGCATAAAACCAAAGTAACCTATATAAAATACAAGGGAATAAAAAATATATTAAAACATTGAAATATCTTAAAAGCTAACAAGAACATAGTATTATCTCTATAAAGTCACAAGCTAACAAAAACTCACAATACAGAGATGTTATCTCAAATTATATGCTTTGGAAATAAGATATGACCAAGATATGCGAACAATATACAACTGGCGATATTGTCGCAGATTTTTTGGGTTTCAAGCATGGTTACTTATTTTGAACCGCAAAAAACCGTTATCTCTGGGTGCATACCTTCTTTACAAAGCATAAAACCAAATTAACCTATATAAAATACAAGGGAATAAAAAATATATTAAAACATTGAAATATCTTAAAAGCTAACAAGAACATAGTATTCACTCTATAAAGTCATGCATAGAAGTGAACAGTCTCTAAACGTTTCGCTCGTTTATATAGAGCTAATACCTACATGCAGTGCAACACCTGCCCCCCTATGAGTTCATCAAACCTAGTTTTACCCGTCCCCCACAACACCTGTCTTAACACCTGTCAGTGTGAGTTTTATTAATCCTAACGTAATTGCATTGTATTTCAAAACAAACACACACAAGTATGTCGTGGATATCAACTATGCCCAACACTTGTGTGTGTGTGTGTGTGTGTGTGTGTGTGTATTGTTTGATGTTTGAATATTAATAAAATAGAGGATTTTTAGTTGAGCAAAGGTGTAAAATGACTTAAGCTTGGTCAAAGCAAACACAAAATTACATTTTTTCTACAAGACATAATATATATTTTTTAAATAATAAGTTACAATAATTATACTATTAAAAAGAAATATTGTTGTTAAACAAAAAATTATTACAAATGTTAGGAAAGATAAATTCTCATAATAGAGTCAACAGTTTCTCTGCAAATTCCGCAAGTTTTGCAGGCTAATCCGCAAAGCAAACAAGCAATAACGTGTCTGCAGGGTAAATAAACCACTTGAACTTCTTCTGATAGACAGATTTTACATTCTGCACGAAGTATATCTGCTGCCAATGAGGTCTTCCTAGTAACTAAAGCCTTCTCCCTGAAACTGTCAACGGGAACGAATGCCTTGCTTTTCCCCATTTGTACGATGTCCATCGCTAGTCAATCTGAACGGCAAATGTTACTTTTTTGATAGCTATTGCAGTTTATATACGCTACTCTTTTAATTACGTCACACAATCGTGAGCACTCGCACGTACAAGCGCGCAGGTAAAGTCTTAAAAACACTTTTCAATGGTCCGAACATGATTATAACTCGAAACAGAGGTAGGTTTTTAAAAACAATTTATTCAGGCCAAATACCTGTTACAACAAACAATCGCTAGCACAACGATGTGTAAACACATTAGCTCACGAGCGAGGAACCTATATCAATAAATTAACATGCTTTTACATTTTTTAACCAGTAAAGATCTGGAGAACAAACAGAGAAGTCACCGTTCAGTCTTTGCGACTGACACATTTATAGCGAAAATAATCCCATCACCTCGTAACGGATTTCAACCGTACACACGCGACGCTATAGTAAAAATATAGGTCAGCAACGAACTGGGTACAGAATATAATACACACATTCTCTAGGTAAACAACGGTTTTTACATTACCCCCCAACATGTCCGAACATGCTTCTAATTACATCACACAACAGCCAACACGCATATCACCAACCAACCCATACTACCTCACCTAACGGTCTTTAACGGAAAATTAACGTATTTCTAAAAAAAACACCTGCCACATACACCTACGCACAAACGCGCACAACCGCGCACATTCCAGACCTCATACCATTCACGTCACCCTCCAATAATCGCTGAAACCAACCCCTCATACCCCACCTAACCGTTTTTAACCGAAAAGTAACGTATTTTTCATCAAAACCACCTGTTTGGGGAGAAACTGTGGTTTTGACATCTACTTACAAAGCATGGTAAGGTATTTTTATTTTGTGATATTTTTCTATGTGTTTTCAGCTAACCCATATTAACACCATATGACAGATCACTGACCTTACCATGACTTTTATTAATTTTAATAGACAAGATCCCCAGGGTGTATTTTTAAATGGGATTTAGTTACATGCTCTTGCAGTTACGAGTTAGGCTAATGTCGACAGGTTTAAGGCAGATCGAGTTTGTTTGGCGGTGAGCGAGCTGGGTGAAGGTCCGTTGCAGATGTGGCGCCCGCACTTGGGGCTCAAATTAGGAATGCACAATTAGGCACAATAATTAATAAATTTTAAAATTAATTAAACCCAACTAAATAAAAGTAGAGGGTAATTAATCATAATATCAATAAAAATAATCAGGAATAATACATGTCAAATTTAAGAATAAAACTAGGATATGCAGGGAGTAAAGCTATTAAACAACAAATAATTAAATAAAAATTAAAATAAAAAGGAATAAATAAAATAAAGAAATTTAACTAGTTACGAGAGCACAACATCTTAGGCATAACTACAACCCGCACCGAACGGTCAAATCAATATTAAATATATTAATAAAATTGTTAAAAACATATAAAACTAATAATAAAGAAAAAAGATCTCTAGTCGTATATATAAACTAGCTGACCCGCCGAACTTCGTATCGCCTAAAAGTCAATTAATATTGTGTTAACATTAACTAAACTTAAATCAGTATTTTATTAACATAATAATATCTGAACTTATAGTAGTCCATCGAGAAAAGCGTGGCAATAAAATCTCTTGATTGAATACTACTTATTGAAGTCCATTCGGATGTAAAATGTTTTTTGTATATTGTTTGAAATGTGTTGGAAAATAATTTTTAATTGTTGAGTGTTGCTTGGCAACAAACATTTTGAATGAAATGTCTTATGATAAGATAAGATAGAAAAGATAGATAGAAAGTCTACACGTCTTTAATTTGAAAATTTCAAACTTTTTTTAATAAGGTAAAACATTCTGGACCATTTTGATGAAAATTATTATTCAAATGTTATGACAATATCTAACGTCATTACATGTAAATTTATTACAATTAGACTAATCGATAGCGTGTGAGTATGTGTAATGAAATCTTAAACTTGTTTTAATTAAAGGTAAAAAAGCTTATACTCAAACTTTTTTATTTAAAAAATATATTTTATTATTTACAAAAACTTAATTTATCGTAATGCCATTGGATGTACAATATTTTTGGTTAAACCCTGAGTTGTATAAATAAATAAATTCGATGGTTTTCCAACTCTGGAACACGCAACATATAATTGGCCGTGAGAAAAACATGGGTTTTCTAAATCCAAGCCACAAATTGTCATTGTTTGGCCTTGTGACTTATTTATAGTCATAGCATATGCCAAGCGGATTGGAAATTGTAAACGTTTGAATGGTATAGGCGAATCTGAAGGAATCATTGGGATCCGTGGTAAAAGTACAGCTTCACCTTGAAATTTTCCACTCAAAATATTGGCTTCAAGAATGTTGCCCATGATTTTTTTTACAACTAATCGCGTGCCATTACACAATTTTGGGGCATTTAAATTTCGAAGCAAAATTATAGGTGAGCCAATTTTCAGTCGCAAATTATGTGGTGGCATTCCAGGTAAATCTAGTGAATTTAGAAACTCTACAGGATAGTTGACAACTTCGTCAGGATTAACAACAGTGTCAATCGATTTAAATGTAATTTCATCACCAGGCAATAACTGTTGTATTTTAAAATTGATGGTATCAACAGCTAAATTTTTTGCGGCTAAAATAGCTCGCTATCGCAGCCATTCATGATTAGTATAATTATGTCTTAAATCTGGAAAGATACTTGTTATTAACTCATCTTTGGTAGCCACCATGTTGCAAAAATTCTCTGGAAGTCGAATATATTGTGTATCTTCATACAATTGAATTTTACCGTTGCCAATGTCTAACAATTGTTCAGAGAATCCTGACGCTAATGGATCATTTTGAAGTCGAACGCGCATATTAATAGTAAGGCATAATTTAGTGACACTTGGCCATAGATAAGATTCTTTCAAACATGCGTTTATTTCGTCTGCATATGTCGCGCGTGGAATGACTGGTAATGTTTGTCTGAAATCACCAGACAGCAGCAGTAGAGCACCACCGAAAAGCCGAGCATTATTTTTGATATCTTTCAGGGACCTGTCGAGAGCTTCAAGCGAATGCTTGTGGGCCATTGTACATTCATCCCAGATAATAATTTTACATTTTCTCAAAACTTCAGCCATGCCCGAATGCTTCTTTATGTTACACATTGCTTCGGGATTTGTATGAACGTTCAAAGGTAATTTAAGTGCTGAATGCGCAGTCCGTCCACCATCAAGTAACGTTGCTGCAATGCCTGATGAAGCAATGGCCAATGCAATATGATTTTGAGATCGAATCCGCGCAAGTATCAGTGCGATAAGAAATGTTTTACCAGTGCCACCTGGAGCGTAAAAAAAAAAGAATCCACCTTGTTGTGCTGCAATTGAAACGTTAATTTGATCATATACATTTCGTTGTTCAGCAGTAAGCAATTGTTCATTTTCCGCAACAAAAGTAGCCAAAGAAGTCTTATCGAACTGGTGTTCACGTTGAACATCGCTGTTGATGATGTCTACTGCTGGGCGATTCGGCGCTGGCATTCCAAAATGGATGAGCGGCATGTTTGAAATAAGAATACAAATATCCTCAATCATTATTAATGACTCGTTGTATATTTCGGCGGAGAATTCAATATTAAGATTTTGATTAGTAATTCTAGTCCGATGCAAAATATCCTCACTCATTGAGTCTTTATATTTGTTCCACAGAGCAGATGCATCAGACGGAAAACACGTTGTCAATATTATTGAAAATAATTGACGAATTTGTTGTGGAGATGAGCTCAGTGCTGCATCTGCAAGTGTGAGATCCCAATGGTTACCATCCTCCAATAAATGTAACTCACGACACGCATCGAAGAAAGAGTCGTATGAAGTACCATCGACTTTTCGCAAATATTGGAAGCACGTCGGTCCAGGGACGTTAACCAGTAATAAACGCAAAAAAAAAAACATTCGCGTTGCTTAGGATGAACTGTATATAATCGACCTAAAGTATTTGTCATAAATATATCAGCGAATCCTGGGACTGGAATGCCTCGTTTCCGCGGTTCCCAATTCTTTGATTGTTTATTCCATGTAAAAAATTTAGGGACATCAGTGTACATCAACGTCCTTGCGAATTGACCAACAGCATCTTGTCGACTACAAAGTTTAAAAAATTCTCCTTCCCAAAATATCAACGGATACTGCAAAGCATCGTAAGAACGATGATTGTCTTGAATTATTTGCATCGTATTATCTCTGCGTTGTATGCGAATATCTCGACGTTCACATGGGTCACCAGCCATAACGACTGCAACTTCATTAATAGTTGGAACATTATATGTGCCTGCGTGCTCTCCATAGGGCACTTTGTCTGCTTTAATGACAATGACGTAGTTGTCGTTTTGCAGTCTGTTAGAAAGAGTCTTAAACAATCGTATCGGGTCACCAGCCATAACGACTGCAACTTCATTAATAGTTGGAACATTATATGTGTCTGCGTGCTCTCCATAGGGCACTTTGTCTGCTTTAATGACAATGACGTAGTTGTCGTTTTGCAGTCTGTTAGAAAGAGTCTTAAACAATCGTATCAATTGGTTATTGTTTTGCAAAAACGTTTGCAAATTATCCACAATTTCTCGTTCTTCCATCCGCTCTATATGGTTGTAAAGGCAGCGTGTATGTGATTGTTGCTCCTCATCGCCCATAAAATAAATTTGTAGAAATTTTGGATCGGCATCAGGCATTGGAAGCAATGAACCAATTTGGTGGTACACCTGACCTTGAATCTTGAATGTAGATTCAAAATTACGACCATCTTCATTATGAACAATTTTTGTTGCTCCAAATGATGTCATTTGGAAGCATGAATTGAATTTACGAATTTTTCGCAAAAACAATTTCGATTGAGATGTGGTTCCGGCTAAAAGTGTTTTTAAAGGTTCCGGTGGTGGATTTAGCGATGGCAGTGAAATTTTTCCAGATGCGCAACATAAACCAGTTGATTCACCTTTATACTTGAAAGCATGACAATATTGACACTCTTTGTCCATACTACCTATCGTGATTAGTGCATGTGACGAATAATCTATTTCAGGAACATATTCGAACGCGAGACGATTAAATGATGCTCGTGACAATGCTCGATTATGTTGCACTTGTTGATGGTGATGGTCTCTATGTGCGTCGGTAGCTCGTTGACGTACCTCTCGTTGTCTCAATGCATTAGCATGAAGACGTTGAACGCGTTGCTCTGAATTCTCATTTGCTCGTGAACATGCAACTTGATCTCTTAAATTTGCATTATCCGTTGAGTGTTCTTCAATTGATCTATTTAACCGACGATCATGGACTAATTGGGCGTTCCGAGTACGCCGACCAATGTTTTTTGCTCTTCCACGAAGACGTGGCATTTTTCTGTATAAGGAAAATACTGTAAAATAATACATAACGAAAATGAGTGATTTATTAAAGATGAAAATTAAATAAATAAATAAATAAACAATTAAATAAAAGTATAATTATGTAGATAACCTATATAGAATTTCCATGTATTGTTTATGAAATTATACTTTAATTTTATGGATTTTTATTTATTCACGTTTTATATTTGCCTCTTTATTAACACTGAGTTTTATTTGGATGGATTTTTTATCGACACAGATTTCAAAATATCGAATATTTCATTCTATGCTTTTTTACTTTATTAATATATATTCATTAATATTCAGTTATTTAAATTTTATTTGCATACTATTTTATTTTCCCTTACACAAATAAATTTGTAGGTTAGGTTAGTTATTAACTAACGCACGTGTAAATTTGATAAAAAAAATTATAAGAAATATACTCACTTCGATTATGCACTAAATTCGCAAAATGTATAGTTTTTTTGGGCACACTTCAAAACTCTTCTCAAAACACTCAGTACCTTTTAATTTAATATTTGATCCAGCACATGGTCTACAATAACACAATGATAACAAAACATTTTTTTAATTTGATCGCAGCGCTAACTGTTGGGACAGACTAAAATTAAAATTGAATATTTAATATTTGACACTGCGATGGTAGCGCCGTCTGTCGGATCCAATGTAAAACATTCCAAAATCAACAACTACTAATAAATTAAAAATTAATTAAAAAAACATTGTCCAGCGGACAAAATTGTAAATCTAAACCATTCTCAGATCCCCTTGAACACACACAAAAAATTTCATCAAAATCGGTCCAGTCGTTTAAGAGAAGTTCAGTGACATACACACTCACAGAAGAATTATATATATAAAGATTAATTTAAACAAATTTTAAATAAAAAACAAAATGGCAAAATCGGAAGCAAAATCCGACATGGACAAGATATTAGCTTACCTAAAAGCCGAAAAAGATAATGAGAAAAAGAGCGTGAGATAGAAAATGCGGCTAGGGATAAACGCGATGAAGCTAGGCGTGAAAAAGATAAACAAGAGCGTGAGAGAGAAAAAGCGGCTAGGGACAAACGCGAAGAAGATAGGCGTTTAAAAGAAAAAGAAGATAGGGAATTAGAAAACGCGGTAAAAGAAAAGCGCAAAGAAGAAAGGCGGTTATTAGAAAATGCTGCTAGGGAGAAGCGCGAAGAAGAAAGGCGGTTAAAAGAACGCGAATTAGATAAGGCGGTAAGAGAGGCCGAAAGGGAGGAAGTCAAAAAACAAAGAAAACAAGAGTTAGAATTAGCCGGAAAAAGGTGGGAAATAGAGAAAATGGAACGGCAACAAATCTTAGAAGCGTTTCAAGACGAAATGAGTAAATATAGGGCGGATTCTGAAAGTAGAACGAGCCAGTTAGAAGAGAAAATGAGCGAACAAGCCACCGCGATAGAACAAATTAAAAACGATGTAGAAGTGCAACAAAATCAATTAAGCGAAAAATTTAATAAAGTAAGAGATGACGTTAAGTCAGTAAACCAACAAGTAAAAAAGCTAGAAAGTAAAATCACTAGTTCAGGGACGGCAGGGTCAATAACCCAAATATGTTTGCCTGCGGTGTCAAGTAACTTGCGCGAGGCATCATATCGGAAGATAGAGTTTTGGGGAACATCTCGGGAAGACCCGATCGAATTTCTATGTGAAATGGAATCGCTATTTTCCGAAATAGATAATACTATGGGGGAAAGTACGAAACTGAAAATCATAGAGAGATATATGCAGGGTTCAGCCGACAGTTGGTGGAGAGCCGTAAAGAAGGGGTCTGAGACATACCAAGAATTCTGTAAGGAGTTTACTCAGCACTTCTGGAGCTTCCACCAACAAGAGAGAATTCGGAGGAAAATCAGTCAGGGCAAATACAATAGTAGCGGGCCTTCCAACATGGCGGAATATTTCATCATGATGGTAAACAAAGCTAAAAACCTAGATCCAGTAATTCCCGAAAACCAATTAATTTTCATGATCATGAATTACTTCGGGACAAACGTACAGTTAGCTAGTGTGGGCAACCCCACACAAAACATTAAACAGGCTATTGCGTTTCTGTTACAACTGGACAACGTTACGGAGAACGACCGCGGTAACGGCAATGCAAACCGAGCACCACCGCGCTTCGTCACTTCTAACCAACAACGACCTGACCATAACCCGAGATCCTATGGTGAACACCAAAAAACACCGCCACCAAAGTACCCTAAAAAACCTAATCCTACACGTTCTATCCCCGGACCTAGTGACACTCAGTCAAAAAACTAGCGAGAAGGATCTCTAGCAACAAGGAGCATTGTCCGTTAGCGCGTCTAGGGATCCGAAAACAGAGATCGCCGGTACGCAATAGGCCGAAAATTAAGGATCGTCAAGTTTACCATCATGACGAGATAGTGAGCCTGAACGGTTTAGCCTTATTTATGCGGGACAAATTGTTAGAGGAACATGACAGTTATATAAATAAAATAGAGCAAGTAGAGCAATGCCCATTGATTAGCTGCAAAATAAATGGTGAAGAGATAATTGCAGAAGTGGACACGGGTGCACAATTGTCCGTAATCAATGTAAATAAATACATGGCCTTAAAACAGCAAGGAAATATCTTCTACGAACTACCTGTAGCTAACCTGGGAGTTTTAACAGCAATCGAATTTAATTTATGTTATGGTATATATAAGAATTCAAGAAATTATTATGTTAAAGGAATATACTCATTTTGTTCAATCTATAAATTTCAATTTTATTAAATTCATACTAAAGTATAAATAATAAAGGATCACAGTGCACCTAAAAATAATCGAGTAACCCCCCCCCCCCCCCAAAGAAATAAATTAAATAACAGAATCAATTTTGAGCTAGCCACAACACTAGTTGGTTTTATTTTAAAGTCCAGGAGTTGATACTCACTGGCAGATTTTACCATATAAAACACAGGACCTCCTTAAAAAGGATATGGTAAGATTTTATCTTGCACGGATCTCACGAGAGCAGGAGCATGGAGGAAAGAGGTCTACAAAGCATGGTAAGGTATTTTTATTTTGTGATATTTTTCTATGTGTTTTCAGCTAACCCATATTAACACCATATGACAGATCACTGACCTTACCATGACTTTTATTAATTTTAATGGACAAGATCCCCAGGGTGTATTTTTAAATGGGATTTAGTTACATGCTCTTACAGTTACGAGTTAGGCAAATGTCAACAGGTTTAAGGCAGGTCGAGTTTGTTTGGCGGTGAGCGAGCTGGGTGAAGGTCTGTTGCAGTGTGTGTGTGTGTGTGTGTGTGTGTGTGTGTGTGTGTGTGTGTGTGTGTGTGTGTGTGTGTGTGTGTGTGTGTGTGTGTGTGTGTGTGTGTGTGTGTGTGTGTGAGTGTGTATGTGCATGTGTGTGTATGTGCGTGTGTGTGTGTGTGTGTGTGTGTGTGGTGTGTGTGTGTGTGTGTGTGTGTGTGTGTGTGTGTGTTTATGTGTGTGTGGGTGTGTGTTTATGTGTGTGTGGGTGGGTGCGTGTATGTGAGTGCGTGTGTGGTGTGTGTTTGTGTGTGTGTGGTGTGTATGTTTGTGTATCTGTGTCTGTTTGTGTTTTGTGTGTAAACGTTTTTAATACAAACTATTTTTAATGTTGATTCAATAATAAAGTAGAGGAAAGTAACCAATGTTTTGTTTTTACAAACAATTGTTATTTGTTAAACAACAATTAAGAATAATGCATGCACGGCAAATATTTATGACATTGCCAAACGAAAACCTTATATTAATTACAGCTACTGCACTTGTTTTGTATTAATAATTGTATTTGTAATAATATTCAAATTGTGTAGTTTGTGCTGAAATTATAAGAGCACAATACTTGCATATAATACTACACTACTTCAATATGTTATGGGCACAAAAGTTGCCTGTGGAGTGCTACTCCACAATACAAAACGGAAACGCCAAAGGGCTATTTATTTATCTTTTATTTATCTATAGCTTGTGCTATTGGTAAATGTTCGTGATGTCGTAATAAGTGTGTATGTGTATGTGTGTGTGTGTGTGTGTGTGTGTGTGTGTGTGTGTGTGTGTGTGTGTGTGTGTGTGTGAGACGGCAAATATTTATGACATTGTCAAACGAAAACCTTATATTAATTATAGCTACTGTACTTGTTTTGTATTAATAATTGTATTTGTAATAATATTCAAATTGTGTAGTTTGTGCTGAAATTATCAGAGCACAATACTTGCATATAATACTACACTACCTCAATATGTTATGGGCACAAAGGTTGCCTGTGGAGTGCTACTCTACAATACAAAACGGAAACGCCAAAGGGCTATTTATTGTTTGTTTTGCATACGCTTTACGGTCCCATGAACGTAAAGTTCCTTCAGATGTTGTGTTGTTCACAACTCGTAGAATGCTAATCAGTTAAGTTTAAGAAACTTTGAACTGACGCAATATGGTTCGGGGAAGTTAAAGAGTGACTTTCAGTTTATTTATAGAATAAAATGCAGTCAAATATACACTTTCTTGATACTTAGTTAATAATGACGTTAATGAACTCACTCAAGACCCATAAATGTTTCCGATCTTCAACAGTTTCTTTTTCTATTGAGATTTCGTTCTTCTTCAACACATCAGATTTGTATTCTAGGACCGCAAATTAACACTCAATAGTTAGCCAGTTCCTGAATTACAGTTCTTCTACATCAAATTATTTTTGTCTACAGCCCATTAGTTTTTCTATAGTACATAGAAAACTATTTTTCTATAGTTTTTTAATAATGCTTGTCATTTTATACCACATCAATTTTCCTTTAACATAACGGTCCTTCCATAGCAGTTTAATTAGTTCTTCTAGAGGTCATTCAAGGTCTCTTATAGCTTATCAATTATTATAAATTTCATTAATTCTCCTATAACAAATAGTTCTTCTGTAGGTGTTAAAATTTTAAAAATATATCAGTTTCTTCTAAAATATAATAAAAACGAATTTTAGGAATAAATGTTTACAGTTTTCGGCGAAAATATGAGTAGCTGTTAATTTTTTCTTAAAGAAAAGCTAAATGCAATTTAAAATTTGTTATATTTTTATAATTAAAAAACAAATTTACAATTTTTAGTCATCTAAGATATTAAGGCAATGTAAATATTATTAAAACACAAATTATTCTCGTAAACATTTTACTCTATTATATTATTGGTTCAATAACTATAAAACATTTATATATTTTGAATGTGTTTTCCTTTACCATTCATAACATATATTACTATAACTCGTTTTTAAAACTATTATTATTCATTTTCTCGTATCTTGTTATTAAACTAATCAAATATAAAAAATTCATAAATTAGGTTGCATTTAGATAAAAATATATATTTTGGCAAATATTTATAAATCGAAAAATTATTGATTTGTTACTAATTACAGATATTTTTTAAAATAAATACCATTTTATTTTTCCGTTTCAATAATTAATAAGTACCTACGTATTTCAACTATTAAAATTAAAACATTACTGGAACTTTGACTAAAAATTATTTTCGTTAAACGGAGGTAAAGTTGAAATGTATATCGAACTTCAGCTCTAACTGTATTATCGAATTTTATTATTACTTGATGAATATTCGACTCTTAATAATTGAATCTTCCACTTCTATGTATAAATTTGTCCGTTGATTGCTGGAAATCGCTGTTAACATCGATCGAACGGAGGGAACGAGATCGTAAAAGCGGAACCAATTACCACGAGAGACCCCACTCTCTGTAGTTGAAGAGGCTAAATATTTCACAGCGATTTCATAGTGTCACAAGAACCCCTCTGCGTCCCCACCGGGCTTTTATCTACCTCTCCGATAATTTGTCACGTGATTCGAGCTTTACATGAATGGTAACAAGGTTTTGAGGTTAGGTCGTGACACAAGTTGAAGGTTTGGAGAGCCCTTCAGCTTCGGTATATATTAAAACCACCGCCATAACCTAGTCAATGACAATCCAAATCTTTGCTCGGTACTGATAATGTTTAATTAACAATGTCTTATCAATTATTCCATTAAATCTGTGCAACTCGTATCTTTTAATACATGTTTGTCTGGTAACGTGAAATTAATTTTATTTTTGAAATGATTAAACTTATTTCCTCAGGTAATGTTATTATAATAACAATTAACTTTTCCCAGTCAGTCAGAGTACTTTGACAGTTCGATGAAATCAGATTGAGAAGCTAGGATAGTTAGGCCTATATTTAATTTTTAATTGAATATGTGTCACTTCTACCAACAAATTGGATATTTAGTCAATATAATGTCTTTGTTAAATAAAAATATTAAACACCCTCCAAAAGTTATTATGTATAACGAAATACTGTATTTTTTTTAAAACAAACTGAAGTTGAATTTCTTAATAACATACAAACAGCTTCTAACTTCAATAAATTTTTACTATTGTTTGGTACATTCGGCTTCAAATTAACCTACCTCAAAGACAACAAAAGCTTAATAATTTTGTTTTTGTAATATAAATCTACAAATGACTATTAAACATTTTTTGTGGTTAGAGACGGTTTGTGTACTATTAATATAATTAAAAAGCCTAAAGTTTTCTTTTAAGTTTTGAATAAAATTCTGGTCAACAAACTTTGTTCTTTCAGACCAAAAAATTCATTTAACGCTTACTGGTAAACTAAACTCTAATACTTAAAGATACTTTAGAAATGATTATCATTATAGAGTTAGCAAAAATGTTTAGAATCTATGACGAAGCGCAGATCATTTATAGGTAGTGTCCAATGGAGCCATTTTCCTGCACTAATTCTATTTGTTTAATTCCTGTTTTTATTCCAGTCGCAAAACCTCCAATCATATGGAATAATGTTTTAAATCAATAGAGGGCACTATAGCCTATTGCAGTGAATATAATTATTATTTTATTAAACGCACATCTTGTGTCTTTGTAAATTTATGCATACTGCTCAGGTTAAAATAAAAACTTTTCCTCTTTGTCTCTATCTTGCATTTGAGAAAGGTAATATACAAGGTAAATATATATGCTTCAGTACCAATATTCCAATATACTTCGATATCTATATACTTCAGTACCTAACATATACCTATAATAAATATATGCATCAGTACCTATATACTTTAGTACCAATGTACCTATATACTTCAGTACCTAATATATACCTATAGTAAATATATGCTTCAATACCTATAATCTTCATTACCAATATACCTACATACTCCAGTACCTAAAATATACCTGTAATAAATATATGATTCAGTACCTATATACTTCATTACCAATATATCTATATACTTCAGTACCTAATATATACCTATAATAAACATATGCTTCAGTACCTAAATACTACAGTACCATATACCTTTATACTTAAGTACCTAATATATTTCTATAATAAACATATGCTTCAGTACCTAGATACTACAGTACCATATACCTATACACGTAAGAACCTAATATATACCTATAATAAACATATGCTTCAGTACCTTTATGCTACAGTACCATATACCTGTATACTTAAGTACCTAATATATATCTATAATAAACATATGCTTCAGTACCTATATACTACAGTACCATATACCTATATACTTAAATACCTAAATATAACTATAATAAACATATGCTTCAGTACCTTTATGCTACAGTACCATATACCTGTATACTTAAGTACCTAATATATATCTATAATAAACATATGCTTCAGTACCTATATACTACAGTACCATATACCTATATACTTAAATACCTAAATATAACTATAATAAACATATGCTTCAGTACCTATATAGTACAGTACCAATCAATATACAACAAAGTACTTGGTACTCCAAGTCCCAGGTACTTTGTTGTTGTATGAGCAACAGTCCAACCTAAGAATATTAGCTTATCATTTACGCTCATCTTTATACAATAGCAAACTTTTTAGTATCATAATGTGTCTATGGATTATAAACTTCACCCTTATTTCAAAATGTGCTTTGACACTTTCTACGAACAAGAAAGGAGCTTATAAGAAACCATAAAAGTGTAGCGTACATTTAAGGTTGTAAAGACCGAGATTACGTTTTTATTCTAGTTTCAAGTATCATTTATTCCCACCAAGACGATATACGTTCATTTAACCATAAAATACAAAGCCATAAAATCCACTATTTATGATTCAGCTTTTTTATGCATTTTAAATTTTTTTCTGAAATATAATAAATTATATATATAGACTATATATATATATATATATGTGTGTGTGTGTGTGTCTGTGTGTGTGTGTGTGTGTCTGTGTGTGTGTGTGTGTGTGTGTATGTAAATATATTCGCAGAACATTTTGTAATCGGATACGTTGAAATTATAAAACTATGATGACGCAAAAATGCAATAAACGTACAACATAAACTTCCTGTTATAGTGTGAAATATAAGCCTTCCCATCGTAAACTTTCACAATGGCAATAAATTGATAACCGATGAGAAAGAAATATGTTACGTCAAAACATAAAACTTGCCTGCCCTCCTGTAACTCTATACTCTGGCTAAAGGGTGGAGAACGAATGTTACATCTGTCACAAAGGCTCAGTCCCTGGTCATGAAAGAAACATTAACTCTTCAAGGGAATGGGAGAGAAGATTATGTATTTAGAGTCGTATCTGTGATAGGGCTTAAACAAATTACGGTAAACAATATACTTTGTTTCTTTTAGGAATAAAAAAGTATAAACCAAAATAACTGCATATTTAATATGTTTTGAATGTTTTTATCTTTTGCAAAATATAAAAATAATACTATAAAATAAATAGTTTAAAAATAATATAAAAATAGAATCTATATCGATTAACCTTAGAAACGTAAAACTTGTGATTTAAGATGCACAGATAATTTTTAAATTATTACAATATCGTTTTAATGCAAAATTAAAACAAAAACTAAGTTATAATCTGGTAAATTAAATTATAAAGTATATATATTGTAAATAATAATAGAAAAATTATTATTATAATGTTTACATTTGCTCAATAAGTTTTGTATTGGTTGAAACCCATTTCTATGACGTCATATCAATGAAATAAATTTACATAATTCAGGTACAAAATAGTTTTTAAACTACTTTTAATTAATACTTTTTACGCAAACACCAATTAAATAATTAAAAAAATTAACGTCTGAATATACTTCTTAGGAAAAATCGATTATAGAATAGATTTTAAGAAAACACTTAACAAGTTTAACAATAGATTTTATAGTTATTAAATTAATTTCAACAATTTTCATTTACAATAGAATATTATTGGCAGGTGCGTGTTATAAAGTTTATATCGAGTCACAATGGTACAAAAATAAAACAATATTTTCTAAAACCCGTTGAAACGGAAATACACGATGGTAATTAATTTCAGTTCAATTCTGTGAAATTGTTCATTGAAATGAAACGCTCAAAGGGGCAAATATTAATTTTAACTTCCAACTGGACCTAATATAAAAATCCAATTTTAAAGCTGGCGGTATTAACGTTTTAATGAATTATATTAGAGATAATTGTTATTGCTAATCCCATTGCTTATATTTAAGTTCTTTTTTTAAAAAAGTTGAAACATGATTCAAATACAATATTCTTTATTGTACTTCTTAGCGCATTTACTTAATGTTTAGGAGTGACTTGTTAAACACCCTGTTTTGAGCAGGTTTACTTCAGGAGAGCCTTCCTGCCTTTCTCTAATGGAATCTTTGCACAGAATTTTCCAAAAAGGTACTAACCGGCTTTGCTAATTTTTTTTATATTATTTAATTATTTTATTATAAATAATAGTATTGTATTACACTCAAGTATTTTTATTTATAAAATTGAAAACCTCTTGAATTTTAAATTATTTTTGGAATTAGTTTTTTGGAATATATTTTTCTATTTCAAACTTATCGTTTTTGTTTATACTTCACATCTTTATAGCCTTTGAAACTCATACGACTTCATTCCTGCTTACGCATTATGAAGTGATCAAATGGTAATAAATGTATAGGGTCATAATATGAAAAGCATATGGTAATGATCTTTCCTAAGCCTGCTATAGGACATCCTTCCAAAAGATTCCTGCGTTATGTGTCATGGGGTTTATCATGGTAGCATTAATTTCTTGTAAGGTTTTTTCTCCATAATCTTATTACAACATTTACAGTTCTGTTTCTTTTCACTATCTTTCGATATCCGATAGCTTGGTCCTACTTCACTTGCAGCTGATTTACTAACAGCATGAGCAGGTGAGAGCCATGAGAGAGGCTGATAAACGCCAGTCATTTTGGAATAAGATTATAAGTTCGTAATCTATGAAGCTCCTTGCGTATAGACTCATAGATCGTATAACCGTACATTCTTAGGTTCGTAGAATGATAATGTACCTTGAGTTCACATAATTATAGACATTTCTATATTTAAATTCTTGGAAAGTCTGATTGGTATAATCACAGATACAAATCTTAATACTTGTTTCCTCTTAGTGAACATATCCGTTCCTTGCAACCATGTTCGCTCAAGAGCTATTATTATCGCGTCATTATCATCGTTGCAGATCAAATGCGTGTAAAGCTGAAACATGTGTTCTGTTAAACGTAGAAGAAAAATGTTTCACTTAAGTTACACCAAAGCTAATAGCAATTTGTCTTTGAAACACATTTGTTAATTTTTATCTTGGTAGATAACCTTTACTCGTTGCGTGGCTCATTTTTCCCGACAGTTTTGTGAAAAATCTGAAGGTATTTGTTGGCAGAATCAAGACTGTTAGAGCCAGATTGTTAATGAAGCTTATATGAGGCAGTTTAGCAAGCCCGTCACAAATGTCCATTGTTGTACTTGGGGTATATTTTCAAAATTGTATTATGTTTACTAATCAGCAATCTTTTCTGTAGTGTCTATAAGTGATTTTTAAATAAATATTTTATCTTTCGGGATATGTATGTTACTAAAGTTCTTGAGAATATTGAAAACTACCTCATTATAATTTTTCCAAATGACAAACTAATTCAATTGTAAAAATGTTTTAAACATATTATTATTAGCGATATCGAATCACTTAACGAAATTGTACCAATAATTTGTTTGCACTGAAATATTATAGAATCATAAAATTCCAGACAATAATTTTAAAAACCAAAATATTCGTAATGTTTGACCCAATGAAAGTAGGTACAAAAATATTACTTCGAGATTGATCAGCTAACAATGGGTTTGTTTTATTTTATCACTATTATTGTTTATAATAAAATATCTGAAAACAAATCAAACCTTTGCCAAATTTCTTGATTAAATGAAATTAAAAGAAATGTTGTGTATTGAACAGGGGTAAAACTTCGTCTATATTCCCATAATATAATCATAATAAAGCATTTCTGGGCATCTAATTTAAGCGGTCTGCTATTTGTATCAATCTTTAGCCATTTAAATAATATAATGTATTTCCATAAATGCTTACATAAAATCATACACACACACACACATACACACACACACACACACACACACACACACACACACACACACACACACATACACACACACACACACACATACACACACACATACACACACACACACATACACACACACAAACACCCACACACACACACACACACACACACACACACACACACAACCAACACACACACACACACACACACACACACACACACACACACACACACACACACACACACACACACACATACATACACACACACAAACACACACACACACACACACACAAACACACACACACACACACACACACACACACACACACACACACACACACATATATATATATACCAATTAAATTCATCAAACCATTCCCTCAATCACAAAGATAAATTTCCAGATATAAATTATAAGATAATTATAAGAGAAATTAATGACGTTTTAAAAGTAATCTTTTTTGAGACGTTAGATGTATAAAAGTATGTTTTTAAAAAATTAGTAAATGAACAAATCCAAATACAATACGAATTGTTTTTTTATTATACCGGAATTATATTTTTGAACTGTTTGCTTGTAATAATAAATATATTCTTATTTTCGTAATAATCCTGTGTTATGAATTATTTATATTTTACCGGAATTTGTTTTAAATAATAAATGCCCTAGTTAATAAAACAATAAATAAAGTGCTTACCATTCCTTACAAAATTGCTATCCATAATGTAGATTAACCTAAAGAAATTGTGATTAAACTCTTCCTAAATTTCCTTGCACAAGATTCGGTTATTAATGGGTTCAAGTCGCATCCATCAAGTCGGCTTGACAATTACAAACACTGTTTCCATTTTATTGTTAATCCAACTCATCCGTCACCGATTACACCGCTGTTGACGGCGTGTTAGCGTGTTTACGTTACACCATTACCCCATATTGTCTTCGAATTCAAAGGACAAATCCATCCGAAATATACAAGAGCACGTTGGTAACATAAAGTTGAATATGTCATTGCGTTAGTTGAATAGAGGTGAAACATTTTTAAAGGATTTAAATAGTTTGGTCTGTTATTCTATTCCTTCTGTTTTGTAACATTTTTATTTACTCTTATTACTGACCTGCGTCTGTAATGCATGCTATAGTCTTTTCTGTGCTCATAGTTATTTTCTTGCTTGGTCCCATTTTGAGTTCTCTGTTGTTGCTAGTTCTATGTGTCCAACATGTTAATCGCCCAAATATCAACTGTCTTGATAGTTTTTAATTTTTCCATTTTTTGCAAATATCAATTTGTTCTCAGCTCACAGTCTTCACTTATTATTTGTATTCCGTCTTTGGACAATACAACTTCATACTACTAAATACTATCTCAGTGTCATTGCACATCCGCATACTATTCGCTAAAACTGTTAGATAATTGTGGTAGGTTTTTGTCTATCCATTTTTATGTCAAGGTAAATATATATAACGTTCTGGCCTTAAGAGAGAGATTATCCATTTGTATAAATTATAAAATATGTTATATTTTCTGTTCTTTATGAGTGTAATGTGTATTCCTGCGTCACTAAAAGATTTTCAATGTTTTTTTAACGGCTTTACCTACGTCTTCGGTTTTACTGAGTTATTTATATTTTCGGTTTTACTGCAACAGATAAAGCCCCACTCTTTATTTATGACACAAGACTCGAAATATTTACAAGACCTTTTACATTTTAACGGAGGCAAACCCCAAACATCCATGCAGAAAGGCCGAGAACCTTCTAGAAGTAAAGTGAATTGACATTACTAGAATCGGCAAGACGACATATAAAGGTTTTGGTGATGGACAGGGTTTTTGCAATGTATAGAAGAATGCAAAAGCTTCCGTGGCAGTTTAGTACGTGTTAAGGATAAATATACAATCTGCAAACTCAGACGTTATTAGTACCCCAAATTAAAACAGTGTTTGGAAGCATTTATATATGTTAAGTGTGTAAAAATAGCCATAAATGTGTGTGAATTACTAAACTAGTAAACTCTATAGTTTTTTGTAATTTTTAGTATAGTGAGTAGGTTTTATTTTAGAAATTAGACGTTTAAAAAAATATAGTATTATTCAAGTTTCCTAGCCAATAATACTAAAACCATACGATTATAAACTTGAATTGTAGTAATGAGTGCGCGCGCATGTGTGTCTATGTTAGTGTGATTTGTTTGTTTATGAGTGTGTAAATTAACTTGGATTAAGTGCACATTTATATTAAATTACGTCACACGTCAAACCCGAACTGGATTCATTTTTTTAGCAAGAATTAACGTCCTTATTGAATTTGGCGTGTTATAAACGATTCCATTTAAAATTTGTTGTTCTGGGAATTAGTACATGTGTGCATACTATTAAAAATTATCCTATAGGGAAATGGACTAATTGAATATTCATTAAAAATAATAAATGGAGTCTAGTAAAATAGGTTTTTAGTCCTTGTTCAGTAGTTTTATTTACACAAATTAGTATTTATGCTTGAAACGGACGACGACGATTGTTGGTGTGTCAAAATACCTATATTCAATAAATCCTTTTATAATATGGTTTCAACATTTCATCATCGAGCCCTTTTATGAAATTATAATATAAGAAAACCAATCTATTTTTCAACAATCAATATTTTACTGTTAACAATTCATTTTAGTTTCACTCAGGCTTACACAATGTTATTAATGTTTTTATTTCACATATTTATTTTTATATAATTTTTGTAAATTTTGAAGAAAGAAATACTGTATACATATACAGCGTAATATCGTGTCTGATTGACATTAATTACACAAAACATTTTTGTAAAACAAAATATTTCTAGATTCATGGCAAGTAATGTAAGCATAAACATTATGTCGGGAGGGAAGTTACATTGTTTAATAGATTAGCAACAAGCCGATGCTTATGTCGTCACATGTTCGCTGCTTCCACATCGGTGGATTTAATCGGAAGCGTCTGGTTGATGAAAAGCTGAAAGCTTTGCACAACGTTGATTAGTACCAGATGGCATTCATTAATTATTTACCAAAGACGTAATTATCCGTTGCTCGCTAGATTAACTAATCAAAGTGAGAAACATTGCGTATATTTCATTTCACCCTAAGATCAACATAACTATTTGTCTCATAATAGCTAAATAAAAACCGATTTATTCATCGAAAAATGTTCCAAACAAGTATTCATAGGTTTACGCGACAAACACTTGAATTATTAGCGATGCTAATGTTTCTCAAAAGTTGTATTGCATAATTTCAATCCAAATTACGAAAAATAAACGTTTTGTCACTCGTATTTTAAAAGTGATATTAAGAGTGTTATATTTTTAATAGATAAACATGATTATTTTTGCGCCACTAAAACATGTTAGAAGAGGCAGGTTAGGGCTACCGTACTCAGTCCCTTGAGGTATTCAGCGTAAGATTGTGAACCCTACTATGCTTCAATCCCCCAATAATATCATAAAGATTTTCTCCCATTATTAGAGCCCTAAGTACTCAATTTTGTTCCCGGGGCAGAAAGATTACGCATACATTCTTTGAAAGTACTGGAGATATGGGTTAGTATCCAAGTCTTGTACTTACTAGACCTCTCATAAACTCCACTCAGTTTAAATACTTTAACAAAATCTCGTATAGTATTATTATACGTTTTGTGAAATCATCATCATATTTTTAATGATTATATAATGATTCCCATTATATAAAATTATAATCGTTATCTTTGTAACTATTATATCATCATATAGTTTTATCATTATATTTACTATCATTATATCAGTATATTTTTATAGTTTTTTTTTCAAATATACCCGTGTATATTTCTGGTAACATAATCTTAAAATATCACATCTTATTTTGAGAAACAAGTTCAATACATTCCATACTTTATTATGTAATTGTATGGAAGTTTATTTTAATGTAGAGTTATGTTTAATTTCTTATAGATTGTACAACTGAGTTGTACATATTGGTTTTTTGTAACAGAATCGGAGTCGTATAAACATGAATGTCATAATATTTTTTATTGAATCTTATATTTTTTTTTTGACAACGCTACTATAAAATTCTTTTTGAAAACTAGATTCTTTCACATTAACAATTTTTTCCCAATGTGTCTTTCAATGCCTATACATTTTTGTCACCAAAACTGGAATTTTTAAAGTATAAAGCACGAAATGAATTGTAAAATGAAATTTAAAAAATAAATGAGAGAATATCAGGACCACAGAAGTTAAAGAAGAAGTATAATTTTAAAGAAATTAAAAGATAAAGAAAGAAATAATGTTGTAAACAATTTTAATGAAAATAGATAACATACAATAAATACGAAAGGATGTTTTTGGTTTGCTATAAAAGCAGACGAAAAGACGAAATGTTTTGTTTTCAATATAGTAAAATAACTTGTTTGGTTGAAAGACGAATAAAAGAAGAATAAACACAGGTTTATAAGGAAAAGTTTACAGGAATATGTAGGAGAACGTTTGAAAGGATGGAGAGTAAATGAAACTGAGACTCAGAATATATACAAAATCGAAAGAGAGAATAATGAAAGTTGAAAGATATATGAACAAAACCATAATGTTAATCTCAAATCTTCAAATAATTTACGACACTTAAATTATAATAAATATTTGGTCAACATCCTTACAATAGTGAAATGAATCTGACGTCTTCTATGGAGTAATACACAATCAGGACTATATACACACAAAATGTGAAAGTTTCTGTGTGTACATTTGCTACTTATTATCAAAGTTTCAGTTCAAGAATATTATAGTGATTACATTTTTCTAATTTTTACTTTGTTATTTAATATTAACATTTTAAAACTTTATCTGTTAAGAGAAAAGGTAATACTAAATCTAAACTATCCAATTGATAAATTTTACATTTCTATTCCATACCAGTCTTCACATAGTATAGGAATGTTACTCATTACTATAGCTCCTTAAAGATGTTCTTATTGTTACTTCTTTATTGTTACTAAATTTAGTCTCATTAATAAATTGAACATATGATATATAGTATATTGTTTTTTTTCTCTTGAATTAAATCGTTTATCCCAATCTTTAAGGTTTTAATATCTAAGTGTTTGTAAATGTTCATTTAAATATTCACTACTTTATTAATAAATCCAAATTGGTTAAATTATGATTTACAATCGTATATATATATATATATATATATATATATATATATATATATATATATATATATATATACATATATGTGTGTGTGTGTGTGTGTGTGGGTGTGTGTGTGTGTGCGCGCGTATGTGTGTGTGTGTCTGTGTGTTTATTGATATTGTTAGTTATTGCTCGTAATTTAAATATATACACACACATATATATATATATATATATATATATATATATATATATATATATATATATATATATATATATATATATAGAACATAAATCAAAATACAAATACAAGAATTATAATTGAATTTACAATTCAAAGCTTTCCGTTGGCTAACAGTACCAACATCATCAGAAATATTAAACAATTAAAATTAACATATGTGCAAATTAGATCAAATAAATAGCTATGCCAAATCAATTACAATGTTGTTAATTTTTTTTTTTAATTTTTTTTTTTTTTATTTATTTTGCTGCCCCAACATTACAAATACTCAATATATTATCAAATTTAGATTTTACTTGTATTTGTTCATTTATCAACTCATTATTATTATTATATTTATGTATTTCTAAAGCTTCATTCAGTGTTTGTAATGTTAGGGCGGCAAAATAAAAGAAGAAAAAAATTAACAACATTGTAATTGATTTGGCATAGCTATTTATTTAATCTAATTTTCACATATGTTAATTTTAATTGTTTAATATTTCTGATGATGTTGGTACTGTTAGCCAACGAATAGCTTTGAATTGTAAATTCAATTATAATTCTTGTATATGTATTTTGACTTATGTTCTTTAATAATACACAAGAATACATATTGAGATATATATATATATACATAAAATACGTTTTATTGTTTAATAATTTAAAACAACATAGGTTATTCAAATACAAGAATATTTATTAATTTATATTCAAAGCTTTTCGATGATTCCTGATAATGTTGGTACTGTTTACAAACGAAAAGCTTTGAATATAAACTAATAAATATTCTTGTATTTGAATAACCTATGTTGTTTTAATATATATATATATATATATATATATATATATATGTGTGTGTGTGTGTGTGTTTGTGTGTAATTAAAATAATACATTGTCTTGCACTCTTCGTCAGAAAATTAATTATTTGTCATATATTCTTTTGAAAACGGTTACTATGGGAAACCCAATTGCGTTCAAAAAATTTAAAGTATTAAAAGAATAGCTTCGAAATTGTGTTAGTTTCGTACTGTTTACATGGTTTCTCTCAAGTAATGAGAATTGTTTAGACGAATCAATATATAAATAACTTATATTTAACAATGATGCATATGTATTGTTAGATTTTAGGTATAAATCGTGTCTTTTATAACTGAATATCACTGTATTGTTGCTAAACAAAGGGAATTACGTTTGTTTATTGGTAAGGGGAAGGTCTGTAGTCGCAGACGTTGGAGCGAGGCGAATCATTCTACACTGTTCCATTGTATTCAAGTGTTAAAATGTTCCAGCACTAACTGCTG
>JBAIZL010000004.1:227024772-227047272 GCA_036971475.1 Prosapia bicincta
TGTTATGTTTTAATAATAAACAGCAAAAAAGGTTCTTTAACCGGACTATTTCTTTATTAATTCATTAGACATTTTTTATGTCCTCAAAGACAAACATTTCATATTATCTCCTAGAATTTCGTTTCTTGTTACCTGGTTGCACCGAAATCTAGATAAGATTATTGAAAACTATTCAATACAGTTATAATATAGTTGAGGAGGGGTTTATGTTACTAAAACCAGATAAATTTTAAAATAGATTGTAGTACGTTGATTCCAAGGGAACAACCAAGTTTTAACAATCATGTAATATTTTTAGTTACCTGAATGTTTGTATAACTTCTATGAATACTATTTCATAATAATTTATATGCTTTTGAATATTTATATATTTGAATTTGTTTCTAATTTTATTACTTTAATATATTAATTGCCCACTATAAATAATTTAATTAAATTGCTAAAAGCTTGTTTCCTTATTTAATTTATAAGTCTATTGCAATTAGACTATTATATTAATGAGAAATTGGATTTTTAATAATAAAAGTAATCCAAAACTGGATAATTTAAGATATCCACCACCCTACATAATTATTGAAATAGCCTTTGCTATATCACTTATCTCATCATTTACAATTTGATCTAAGTAGTTTTATCTGAAACTGCAATAAAAAGTTATTACAAATATTTTTCATGATGAGCATAGCTAAACGATTGATTTTAGTGATATTTTAAGAAGTATTTTAATGCCATCCGTATATAGATTTGTTTAAGTGTATTTTTCTCGTTTTTATTAAATATTACGATAAAGTTCTGCAGCATGAAATCTAAACTTAATTCTATCTTCGTGATGTTTGCTGCCATTTGAATGATTAAAGTGCTAAAGCTGCTCTTGTTACAGACTAAGTTCTACTGGGCGCTATATAATTCCGTTGAGCATAATAGGTTCACGCCGTTCCATTGGTGTAGAGAGTTCTTATTAATCGAGTTTCTTTCAAAGCGTCAACAATTATAATTTTCGAATCTACAGACACGTCATATAGTTCCTTCAATAGGTTTATGGTATTGAAAAGAGGTCTAAATTTAGCGGCATTTATAAAGTTATATTCACAATCATCACAACTAAGCAATACATTTAACGCTGGCAAGTAAGACTTCAACTATAGAATAATATGTCTAGAGGCATTTACAGACTGATAAATGTAGGCCTACCCTACTTCCAACTAAACTGAACATTCAGAATTGAGATTGCCTTTGAGATTGCCCGACGATAGAATGTTTGCCGCTTTTCAATAGCATCTAATATTTCTGGCAATGATTTTAATAGGTTCATTTGTTGTAACAAAGGCTATCTATTTATCCGAGTAAATATGCAAACAAACATTATTTTTCTAAAAAATTACTCTGAGCCGTTTATAAGATGCTCACGATTAGAATCTATAATCTTATCCTCGTCGTGTGAGCAGCTTTGACGTTATTTTAAAATATAGGTTATGTTTATTAGCCTAGTTGTGCTATTAGAAATATTAAAATTATAAAATACTTTACTATTATAAATAATACAATTATTTTTTTTATTTCTGTATTAGATTTTTCGATTTGTTATGCTCTTGTTCTTTTAACCTATTAGTGTGCTGTTTTTTTTCAAGAGATTTTTGTAAATATTTTAATTTATAATATAAAAGAAAATTGACCACAAGTTTTATAAATAATATTATTTAAAGCCATAACATTTAAAAAGGACAATTTTACGTTTAACACATTCCTACACTGCAAGTCGTTCTTTACAAAAATCACTCAGAACTAGCCACATGAGACTTTGAATATAGTAAAATACGTTATTGCTTTATTGGGCGACAGTTAACAAGTACACGAACCCACAATGAACACAATAGCTGGAGAAAAGGTGCATAATAGAATCGGGGTCTTTTGATTGAGTGCGCCCTTCTCTCTACCTGGGCAGGGCGATGTTTGTTTCTAGTCTCCGCGCTTTTTAATTTTCCAGGCACCACATCAATCATACGGACACCCCTATCTTCTCATCTTTGCAGTTTCTTTTATAACTATACACTTTTATATTTCATTGGGGTAGTGTGAATAAAGAATTGAAGGTTTGTTATCTATTATTACATTGGTACCTGTTTACATTAAGTGCATAGGTTGCAATGTTATAAAATTCTGAAGTGTTCTGAGAAGAATTTACTAATTTTTTGAAAATGTAATGTTCTGTAATTATATAATTGTTTACCAGCAATGCATAATTTTTATTAGGGGTCTGCATTAGGATTAAACCCGTAATAAAACACCTAATACGTAAAACATAATTCTGTATATATTGTTGGAAGTAGTACACATAAGTAATACACATATTTTTCCTTATTTTCAGTGGTTTGAAAATTAGGTTTTATAATTAATTTTACAATACATCTTACATAATATTAATCTGTATCAAAAGTAGTATCCTAGACAGGTAAAAATGTATATAGCAGACAATTTGAAACATATTGGTCTTCCAGAAGAAAAAGAATATGTTATATCCAACAGAAATTTATAAAAAAGCTTTTAGGGACGAAAAATAATAAAATCTGGGGCTAACACAGAAAATAATTTAATTTTTTACAACGTATATAAAAGCTTATAAAATATAGGTTTGAAAAAAAGCATTACACTATGTTAGTCTACATTACTTGACCTCTATTTAGAAAAGGTTCTGCATCCCCTCATGGAACAAGCAGTCAGCGTAACAATTGGATGACCTGTTTACCCCGCCCATTAGTAAAGGTAGGTTTTATATACAAAATCTTACTAGCCTCATCCTTTTTACTTATACTGTAATATAGTCTATTTTTATTTAACGTATTACAACGTTAGTGTATTTTTCACAAGGACACCATGATATTTAACATTTCTTTACATTTTAAAATATTTTGAAAATATAAAATTTGTTATAAAACGTCAAGAACAAATTTTAAATTTTTTTCCTGTGTTCTAGTGGACTTTTTACATCGCCAGGTATAATTATTTTACAAGATATTTGCAAGAGAGCAATATTAGTAGCAACACAAAACAGTTATGTAAACATTTATTCAAAGTTCCAGTTATAACATGAAAACAAAGTGAGCTACAATTAAATTAAAAGTGAGTAATAATACATAATATTTATAATGCTACAAAATAAAAACTGCAATATGATTTACAGATAATATTCTTATGAGAAAGAAAAAGTAAATATTTTTTTAAACTTTTGGTAGTTTAATCATAAAATACTTTCTGTAAATAGCATACAAACAACATTTGTAAAAATAGTGATACAATATTTTAAAAATATTGTAACTGGAGATATTGAAATATGATTTTGGACACGGAAAGTAACTGGATTAGACGAATTTTGTCTGAAATGCTCAATATAAAGATGCAAAAAAAACTAATACAGTTAAGGACGGCACTAATAAATTAGCCAGTGTTTATAAATCTTTAGTAATAAAGCTTAAAAATTCTTGAGGTTTCTAGTTGTTGTTGCCCCAGAAGTCTAGTGATGCTTTATTTTTACAAGTTATACTACTAATATATGTTTAGATACTTTTTGACACATTTTAACTAATTGTTTTGTAGTTTTTATTATCATGGACTATCACGTTTTGTAGTGTGTTTTTTAATTATTTAATTTATTTGAGTTGTTGTTTTCTTAATTTATTAGTAATAATAACTTGAATGTACATTGTAATTTTTTTTATTTTATAATAATTTTTTACGTTAATTTTTAAGACGTAGATGTTAATGCTGTCAAATTATTCTTATAGGCCTGAATGAGTATGGGAATTTAGTCGTCGAAACGTAGCAGAATATTTAATAAATACAGGTTTCTTGACTCATTTATCAACCAAGTTTCTATTTAACAAGAAATGTTGTGAGCGTACACCTCATCGTTGAAAAATATTTTAGGTATTTTTGATATTATTCATTGTTTGAGAAACCAAATGGATGTAAAATAAAGTTACTAACTATACAAAAACATACTCATAACTCACTTAGAATGCCAAAAACATTGGCACCTATAGCTTGTACCATTTAGTGACTAGTGACTAATTTTGAAGGCGATACAAGAAAGAATATGCTTTCTGTTCCTGAATTTAAATTGGTCTTCCTTGTATTCCATTTTGTATTTAGATTATTACGTTGTAAATCCAATATCTATTACACTTTTTTTCTCAACCAATAAAAGCCTATTTGTAAAACTGTCTTTTCCAGCAAAGTTGAAATATCTCTTTCATTACAATATGTTATTGTTAAAGTGCCCTTTAACTCTTTAGTTCTTGTCTGGACATTGCCAATTACATATTTTAGAACAAGCACAATACAACACTATACTACACTAAGTCAAATGGTTTGGTTCTCTTCAATCTTCTAACCATGTCCTGGTTATCGAGACTTGAAGAGTCATTGTATTCGGATGAAGGTGTAGCCTCTTTCACAAAATGATTTAACACATTTCGGATTTATAGCATATTCCTCAAGAGAAAAGAATTAGCCCTGGTGTAGTTGGATAGTTTTAAAACTAATTAAAATTAATTAATTTAGTTAGAAATAAAACTAATTTACATCTGAAAATGGGATTGATCCAAAACGGGTCAAAACCTTTAATAGTCTAAAATAGCCTATAATGGTGCACTAAACAAGTTACAACACAAATATTCAAATAGTATTATACCTTAATATTCGTTAAAGCTGTCTGCGACATTTGATGCGGATCTAATATCGAATATTGCAATTCCTCAATATTGTTGTTATCATCCCCTTTCTGGCAGCATCTGTTTTGAATCAGTGCAATACGATATTTGAACAATAGTCTTCTCCCCTCTTCGTGGCACCCAACTATTAACTGTTGAAAACAGTAATGAGTGGCCCCTTTAGAGCGTGCCCTGTAATTATTATTTCCTGCAGTTGTTTGTTGATAGTGTCTTGTGTTTGAGTTATACATTATCTGATCAGTGTCCGAGGGTTGTTAGCATATGCCTGTAGTTCAAAGGATATTAACCCTCCAATAAAAATAAGTTAGCCACTGCTTTCCGCACTATGAAGAATTTTAGAAAAGTTATTTAGGTAGAATTTGTATACTGGAAACAGTTTTTCGTCACAAATTATGGATATAGACCAGGTAACGTGTTTACGGGAACCCGGGAACGTTAAATTTAAAAAATATCAATTCTTTTATTTCAGAACTCTTTTGTTCAACATTTTCTCTTCAAAACGATGTAAAACATGTATATATATCCGATAAATAAATGATAGCCTATAATAAATCCTCAAACTAAATACGGCAATGACGAAACGAGGGACCTCGAGAAAGGATGAAAACAAAATTTTAGCGTTTAAAATTATCATTATCATTAGCTTCTGTACGTGTAAAGTCATACAATTTTTGCCGCATGGTAGGGAAATGTATTCTCTTTATGTTGCCAGTACTTTCAATATTCTGTATATAAACACAAACATTATATTCCTTCAGCAATTATGAAAGTAATGAAACTAATATTCACAGATCTAGCAGATCCAAATTTGTGTTTAAAAGGTTTATTTGGAAAGACGCAGAGTTTCAATGAGTCCGTGAACAATTTTCTGTGGACTAGAGTTTTTAAAAATGTTTTTGTTGGACTAAAAACTTGGAGCTAGGCGTATACGACGCTGTAGCCAATTTAAAAAAAAAAAACAATGATAAAATGTTTGCAAAACACGGGTATGAAACCTGGATATCATATTGTTTCTGCCATGAGGAAACTGGATCAGATTCTGAGAAATCAGTTTCTGTTTTCGAAAAAAAGCCAGGAGTTACAGAAGACTTTTAAAAATAAACCATGAAGATTATTAAAACAACCATTCAAACTATGAAACTAGAATGTACTGAACACATATCTCTCATATTTTACCAAAAATCAAAATTTTCCATACTTAATAAACATTTTTACCTAAACTGTTCATGATATTCTAATGACATTTTCAGGAAACCTTTATGTAATACATATGCACTTTGTATCGTGGAATATTATAGTATCAGGGTAAGTTGAAACAAGCCAGGTAGCTGGGGGATTAGGTCTGGGCTGGTAGATGAATCTGTGGTGAAGGCCCGGCTAGTACATCCCATTAGGGACACATTGCCGATTACTCCACTTAAAACATAATCTAATAAATACGCATTATATGAGAAAAACAGTTTTCCTAATTATTGTTAAACAAACAATTACGTGTTTCTCTCATGTTAATCGGCAAATTTTAAGTATAATTACAGGCTAAAAATTAATATTTGTAAAACGTTTCAGCTATAACACTTCAAGCCGACCGATTAACATGAGACAAATACCCAATTGTTTGTATAATAACAATTAAGAAAACCGTTTCAATCTTTTTCTCAAATAATTCGTATTTATTTTAATAACTTTTTTAAGTGGAGTAATCGTCGTTGATGCACTAATGGAATGTACACGTAGGACAGTCCCAGACTAGACATCTCCAAGATAGGTCCTAAATCTTCCAGCTACCTGGCTTGCCTCAACTTACCCTGAGACGACGTATGACAAATTTGTGCGTAATAGTTTATTTAGTGTATAAGTATATACATACATACATACATATATATATATATATATATATATATATATATATATATATATATATTTATATATATATATATATATATATATATATTTATATATTTATATATATATATATATATATTTATATATATATATATATATATATATTTATATATATATATATATATATATATATATATATATATATATATATATATATATATATATTTATATATATATATATATATATATTTATATATATATATATAAATATATATATATATATATATATATATATATATATATATATATATATATATATATATATATAGACAGTTTTAAACGAATATTAAAAAAACATTTTATAACTACCCGGACCATATTCCTAAAATTAAAATCCATGAAGAGTTTGGACAGTGGCTTTATAAAGGACTGGTTGGAATTTCAAAGCTGTAAGTTACTTCATAGGTGCGAAAATGTTCCTAACTTGGGATATCATAAGGTTCCTGGGTCCCCTTAATACAGTTGCATTATTTCATCTTTAAAAACGGTGTGATAAACGAAATCATAACTAATATTATATAAAACATAAACTTTTCAATACATTTACAATTTAGGTTATATTATAAAAGTAATTACGAACATGAAATTTATTTAATTCAGCACAGGATAAAATTATTTACGTTTTTCTAAATCACTCTTATTTCCCAATTTAGATTATTGTATTTTCAATTTTGTTCCTGTTTAATGTCGTATTGTTATTAATGTATTGCATTCTTACTGAGTTAGGTCGCAGTGACAAAGGGGTTCGTCATTTAGGAATTAAAAACATCGTCTTGAACCATATTCCCAGCATTAATCCGGATATAATATCGACATTCAGTGGCAGCAATTACACGCCATTTGCTTTTGTAACCCCTTCAATAATTCTATCATTTTGTTGCGTCAATCTCCTGTCAGCCCCAAAGCTATTGTCACCAAGGACTAGATTAAAACAATTCAGTCGCCTTTAAATGGTTATATTTATACCATATTATCACCTTCAAATTTTTAACACCATCCTATTGGCCGGGTGTCAATTTCAGGCAGCTCGTGAGCAAGTATACTTCAAGCAAGATAAATGAGCCATGCACATTAGATGTCAATATTTTATCTATTCCGACTTCATATGATGATTATGTTCATTTCTTTCTCCTACTTAATTCCAATTACCCTTCCGAATCCCTTTTACACTCCGTTCTTGACCCCGATAGAATGTTGGGCTCTTCATGAACTAAAAACTGCAAAAGTGATACCTTTATCTTCACTATATTCTCTACCAGGGCTTTTGTCCTTGTCTCAAACACACCTGTTTTCAAAATAGTTTCCTGTCCTTTGTAGGTAATAATAGTAATTCTTTTGCTTGTGGTATTACGATCAGGATACGTGCTGATTGTTCTACGAAGCAAAACATCATAGCATCTTTAACAGCTATGGTATTCTAATAATAAATCAAAGTTTCGACTACAATGTCGTTAAGCTTTGATAGTTTAAACTCCGGTTATCAATATTTTTTCCGCTATTTCATTTAAGCCTTTTCAACCAGGTTTTCACTTATCCCCCGATTCGCAAATTCAAAGAATGAAACTGTTCATTACCATTTCTTCCTTTTCCTTCTACATCATATGAAGGAGAAGAAGAAAATCTATATGTAACTTGAGTAGAACTTGAAATCTCTATGTTAGCGACAATTAGTAAGACCACACATTACGTTTGCAGAGCCCCACACCTCCTCTCTAGCGGTCACAAGGATCTGGGACATCCCTTGTGGCAACCACTAGAAGTTAGTGGAATAATTTAAACCGAAGGATGTCTGATAATCCAATGCAACATTCTCAGTATTCAAGTAATCGGTAGCAATAGGAAATTTATGCCTTGTGTTAGTCAGAGACGCTGAAATAGACAGAGAAGTCTAGATGCCATATTAAGCAGACAGATTAGTATAGGTAGAATAAAGTAGAAAGGTATGTTTAATCCAAAGACGCATTGCTAGTATTCGAGTAAATATGGACAAGGAAAATTATGGCTTTTGTTGGTGTAGTCACTGCAGGAAACCTTCTATCTAAGGCCCATATTCAGTAGAGACACTCCCTTGTGGAAACCACAGCAAATAAAAACAGGTAAATAAATATATAATAATTCAAAGGGACATTGTTAGTATTCAAATGAACTTGAATATGGAAGTTTTCTTTTAGGTAGGCCTATACATAAAAATATTTTTTTATTCTAAATTTATTATAAAACACTCCAAGAGATTCTTACAGTAAAGTAGGTAAAATAACTCTGTTTTCTTTCTTATGCGCAGTCGAGGAAAATTTGAAACACATCAGACACAACGTTATTTACTTAGATATCACATGCACCTGTTTTCTTTGATCTTAGTTCCGTATAATAAGTTATTCGGAATTTTTACTTAACAAAGTAAATTTGATTTAATGTTATTAGTACAAACATTTTTTGGAGATTTTGTAAACAAAGATTTTATAAAAAATATTCGAATAACAATCATAATACAATGATTCTTTCGCATTAATAGTATAAGAAATATTTAATAGAAATTACTTTTTTTGTGGAAGTTAAACATAATATTCTATTTCTTATGTTTAAAATAATGTTGAGTTAACTCTTCCAGTTAACCTGCTTACAAACATGGATATACTTCGTCTTCAAAAGATATTCTTCACGATTCCCCATTTCTAATTGAGGCCTATAGGTAGTTTTGTTCCGTTGAGTTTAAAAATTTTTGAACATTACTACATAGGCCAAATTTATTTAACTATCCAATGACAATTTTTTATATTAAAAACTCCAAGGAGTTTCTTAAGAGCAAAGTATTTTATTTAGTTCCTCCTAATGATTCTTATCTGTTTTCCAACCTATTTCTCTTATGGTATTTGACAGTAAATACATTCTGTATACATTTCTATTGTTCATAAGTTCTGAATTTTTGTGTCAAAATAGGTAAAATCTATTTAACTTTAAAGAGCATCACTTAAGAGATCTGTCGGATAGACTAATGTTTTATAGGAAATAACCTATAAACCTCTTTCATAAAGTATATTCGTCATTTTAACACTGATATATTTTGTATTTGTTTAAATTGATTCTAAATTTAAAAGCAATTTCTTACGCAATTATATAACTTTTATGAGAGTTACAATTCTCATAAAACTTATTGCAACCTACTAAAAGTTACTACCTTCCTTATAGTTAATACCTCTCATAGCAATTATTACTTTTGTTACATTTAATCCTTTTATGACAGTTACTATCTTCACGGCAGTTTCTAACGTTTGTAATATTTACTATTAAAAAATATTTAATTATTAGCATTTACTGTTGCTATAAGGGTTAACTAATTTCCCTGAGTGCCATTACAATCCTAAGAGTTATTACCTTAATAGCAGGTACTGCTAGCTGTAAGATTTTACTACCTTTCCTAAGAGACATAAATTTCGTAAGAGTTATTATCTTAATAGCAGGTACTGCTAACTTTAAGATTTTATTACCTTTCATAAGAGCTATAACTTTCGTAAGAGCTATTACCTTAATAGCAGGTACTGCTAGCTTTAAGATTTTACTACCTTTCCTAAGAGCCATAACTTTCGTAAGAGTTATTATCTTAATAGCAGGTACTGCTAACTTTAAGATTTTATTACCTTTCCTAAGAGCTATAACTTTCGTAAGAGCTATTACCTTAATAGCAGGTACTGCTAACTTTAAGATTTTACTACCTTTCCTAAGAGCCATAACTTTAGTAAGTGTTATTACCTTGATAGCAGGTACTGCTAACTTTAAGATTTTACTACCTTTCCTAAGAGCCATAACTTTAGTAAGTGTTATTACCTTGATAGCAGGTACTGCTAACTTTAAGATTTTACTACCTTTCCTAAGAGCCATAACTTTCGTAAGAGTTATTATCTTAATAGCAGGTACTGCTAACTTTAAGATTTCACTACCTTTCCTAAGAGCCATAACTTTCGTAAGAGTTATTATCTTAATAGCAGGGAGTGCTAACTTTAAGATTTTACTACCTTTCCTAAGAGCCATAACTTTCGTAAGAGTTATTATCTTAATAGCAGGTACTGCTAACTTTAAGATTTTATTACCTTTCCTAAGAGCTATAACTTTCGTAAGAGCTATTACCTTAATAGCAGGTACTGCTAGCTTTAAGATTTTACTACCTTTCCTAAGAGCCATAACTTTCGTAAGAAATATTACCTTAATAACAGGTACTGTTAACTTTAAGATTTTACTACCTTACCTAAGAGCCATAACTTTCGTAAGAAATATTACCTTAATAGAAGGTACTGCTAACTTTAAGATTTTACTACCTTTCCTAAGAGCTATTACCTTAATAGCAGGTACTGCTAGCGTTAAGATTTTACTACCTTTCCTAAGAGCCATAACTTTCGTAAGAAATATTACCTTAATAGCAGGTACTGCTAACTTCAAGATTTTACTACCTTTCCTAAGAGCCATAACTTTAGTAAGGGTTATTACCATGATAGCAGGTACTGCTAACTTTAAGGTTTTACTACCTTCCCTAAGAACCATAATTTTCGTAAGAGTTATTATCTTAATAGCAGGTACTGCTAACTTTAAGATTTCACTACCTTTCCTAAGTATCATAGCATTTGTAAAAGTTATTACCTTGATAGATTTTAAGATTTTAAGACCTTTAAGATTTTACTTTCTGAAAGAGGAAGTTTTCTGGAATTAACTACGTATATTGGGTAAACATTTTAGAAAGTCAAAGAATGCATGGAACGAAGTTAGATGGAGTCAAGTGACGTATCAATGGATTTGACTTATAAAAAAATCAACCTCAGATATAGATTACAAATTTTATCAGGTATGTAATGTGGGAACTATTACGTACTTTATTTCATCATTATAATGATTTTATGATATTGTTAATATATTTATAATTATTTTATAGTGTATTGCGTGTTTACAATTTTATTGTTCTAATTATATTTTTTATATTAATGACTATACAATATTTCTCACGTATCAACAATATTTGTTTATTATGACTTTTTACTATATTATCTATTATATCGTCATTCATTGGCACATGAAAATTTATTCATGATTAGCCACAGATGGCGCATAGACATTTACATGCGCAATGTTAAACTGGTCCCAAATTTTTCGGTACATAATATAGGCCTATGTTGTAGGTAAAATATACAATGTATATATCAATAAATTGCTCTTATATAAACAAATGACGAAAAAATTTCCAAAAAAATTACCTTCCAAAAAGTATAGAGGCACAAACTATTACATAAATCTAACTTACGTTTTGATATTATTATTATTGTCACTATTGTTAATTTGTAAATATTATAAGTTACTGTTACACCATTAGGATCTATAGCAAAAGATATAATATATTTGTATCATGGATGATAATATAATTAAAATCTTTAGGTTATAAAAAGCAATCGAATCAAAAATTTAAGCAATATATTAAAACTATTTTTTTATCATTTTTAGCTTATAGCTGATTGTTGTATGCCAAATTATTCTTAAACTTTAGATGTTAAATTATGTTAGAATAGGCCTAATTAATAATAACAAATTTGCCTTTAAACAACGAAATATTTACAAATAAACTTCCATTATTAATAGCGTTATCCAATTAAAAGTTATATTGTTCTAAAATTTAGGTTCCTCCTGTGTTTTTTCATATTATATGTTTTCTAATTAAAATTTCAATTCAATTTTAATAATTTAATTGTTTTTTTACTTCGGTAAACAATTATGTACCACTTTTATTTTAGAAAAAAATATCGAGAACTTAAAAACATCTTTTGTAAACATATTTATGAAAGCAAAAGAAGTTATTCGTCGATGTTATTCAGAGTCCGAACATTACTAAATCGGAAACGAATGTGGCAACGTTATTTACACTGGCGTCTGTGAGGGCAACATGGTTTATTTGCAAAGAAACTGTCTTGTTTTGCGCGCCAGAAGCACCGTTCCGTTGCACAAACACAATTATGTAAAGGCAAAATTTACAATGTAATGTTTGCATTAATAAAACTTTCTAAGGATCCGCCTAACAACAATAAAATTCTTGTTGTTTTAATCAAGGAATTAAAACGTTTTAAAACAAAACAAATAATGTATTCCTTAACTTCCTTTACTTGAAATACACAAACCATTGGAATCGCTTTAGAAAAACTATTGTTAGCAAGGACGCACCGAGAGGACGAGTTCAAACTACCCCAGCCTCTGACCCAGAGAGCCTCCGAAAAGCTGGAGGAGTACTAAAAGTGTGACGATTTTTTAAGTAATAGGCTATTTATCTCCAGGAATGCGATAAGGAGACTTTGTCTCCTGATTGAAGTCTAACTATGCTCTCTTTCCGTTTAAAGGTTTGTATTAAATGTGGTGAAGCTATTATCTTACATTACTTAGTGTTTTTCAGTTTTCAATTTTCCGAATAGTTATGATCTGTTATTACTATGGTAAAAATAATGTACAGGTATATATATCACAAAATTGTGCACCACATTCGTTACAAACAGTTCACAGAAAAGTCGTACGTATGTAAACAACTGAGAACTCATCAACTTATGGAAAACCATCCTGAATTCAAGAACTTAATTTTTTTTACAAGTATAAGGAAGATTCAATAAAACGTAGTACAATTGTACTATCGTACCATCAATAGTAGTATTACTATCAATAGTAGTACTATCAATAATTACTGTGTATCAATAATTTACTATACCATTTCCAAGCTCACAAATTTTATACATCAGAAAATACGATTATATCTTATTAATTTGCAGTTTACTATGCAGTAATATCATGAACCTAATAAATTTATGCAGACTTTTAAGGTAATTATTATTACCAGTTTCTTGTAAAATTAAGGAACATTGTAAAAGAGTTTTGTAAAATTATAGATTATAAATAGTACATGCACTAGTATATACACGTAATACTTACGCTATTAGAAAATTTAATAATATAAAAACAAAAATAACAGACTGTGCGGTTCGAAGACCGATATTTCGATCAGAAACAGTACTAATAATTGACAAAGATGTAGAATAATAATAAGTATAAAAATAAAATTTAGGACAAAATAAGGTTTAACGTATTACGTTTTTATAACTCTAAATAAACACTGTTTATGTCATTTATATTAATACGTAGTTATATTGTTGTTTATTTAGATATTTTTTTAATGTTAAAACTTTACACACACAAACACACACACACACACACACACACACACACACACACACACACACACACACATATATATATATATATATATATATATATATATACATAATTATATATGAATCAAAATTGATAACGTAAATATTAATTTATATGTTTCAATGTAATAGAATGAGTAAATAGCCAAACGAACAAAAATAGCAAAGGAAACTGGGATAGAAAAGTGGAAGGAAAATATTAGGAGGGCATGTGAAATTAGAAGAAGAGTATTGAGGCTTAAAATAATTAATTGATGAGAGAATGACTTTATGGACAGTTTTATTTCAAACCCCACTTGCAAAGGTGTAAAAACTAGAAAGAGGAAGATACAAATAAATGCTGCAAGAATATTGTATAAAGTAATGAAACTATCGACGAAATATATCTAGCGAATATTGTAGATAATAAGCCTGAAATAGAAAATTCTTATAATTTTATGTTTAAAACTAAAAAAAGCTATATTATATTAAAAGGGCATTAAAGAGTAGAGAATCCTTGTGAAACGAGAAAAGAAAAGCCAATTAAAAACGAAATAAATGTTAATATTTTTAATGTAAATAATATAAACTAACTGGAACATTTTCCTTCTATCCATCCATAATTAATACTATTTAACGAGTCAGTTTCCTCTATTTAAACCTCATATACTGCATTTTCATAGTTGCATATCGATGTTAATTATTCAAAACATGTTTCCTTTTACTGTAATAAATAGTGCTTCTCTTCGTTTACTTTATGTTTCCAACTACACGCGCGCAATTAAATCCGATTTGCATCGTGCTTTTCGCCAGCCTAATTAATCTAGTGTCAATATAACCCTTGTCGAAAACAACTGTGAAACAAAACTGTTTTCAAATTTAATTCAAATATGAAATACAAAGCTAAAATAAAGTGTGAAAAGCAAATGTTTAAGTACATTGTAAGTAGTGATGAATAGCATCCATGAGATATATACTTAATAATATTTTGCAGAGTTTTTAATCTATTTTTACAAAATAAATATTAAAATTTCAAAATTTTACATTTCAAAATTTGTTTACTGTAGTTAATTAACATATTATTATTATTAATTTAATAAACTGTGATACAAACTTTTAAAACTGAAATTAACCACTTTAACCGACTTATCCAACACAAACACGCTGACTTCAGATCCATGCTCCATAGACTTAAAGAAGTTCCAATGAACACAGAAAACATAAACAAAGAACTAGGCACCATTAAATATTTAGCATACACAAAATTAACCCGCAAATTTCCAAACACAGGATACAAAATAGCATACAAAACTAATAACAAGTTACAATATAAAATACAACACGACACCAACAACAAAGATAAACTACAAGCACTAGGCGTATACAAACTAAACTGCGACAAATGTAACAAATTATGTAGACAGCAAATTATTATTGGACAAACAGGCCGAAGCTTTAAACAAAGAGTCGAGGAAACAAAAAAAAACGCCAACTCAGCATTTTACAATCACATAAAAGAAACAGAACACAAATACACAAACATTTACCATAACCTAGAAACCTTGACCCGACATCTCCAAGCAGAAGACACTGATAATGATCGCCACATAGCGAACGTTCTGTCTCAGTAAGTTTTCACAAATTTACAAAATTTTCATAAACTATTGTTAAACTGATTAATTAAGATTTACCGAACGTATTGACTACAAAATTCAAGAATTTTAAAACTGTCTTTACTATTAATAAGTACCCAGTTATTCATTGCTAAGAATGGTACATATTTTTACATCAAACTTGGACAACAATGTCACACTTGATAACACTAATGATTCCTAAATTATGTATTTACAGGAATATTCCATCAAAGGATCTGAGACAGACAGTTTATAAGTCTAAATCAATAATAAACACTAATTCAATAAATTGGATAAAGTAAATATGATCGAAAGACTAAACCTTTGTTGTAATTCTTTGAAGAACCATTAGTATAGTATAAGCTAAGCAATGGTTTCAATTCATGACTACGTGGCCAAAGAGAATAAACTTTTGCGTTTCTAACTACGTTTATTCATTCATTTTGTATTCAAATTGTTACGGCATGATCAGTTACACAATTTATTATTTTCATGACCCCGTTTAGAAAGTTGAATGCTTCAATTTCATTCAATCTATTTGAATCTAATTCAAATATTAGAGATTACATTTTTAGAATGCAAATTGGAAATGTTATAAACATCTGCAGTGTCATTGCGCAGGGTATTATGTGACAATATGTGTAGGCCTACATACTGCGGTATGTGTTATTGCTTAGTAACATGTTTGTAATTTCCGTAGGCTAGTGTCACTCATGTAATGTGTAAGGCCTATAGAAACAAACCCATTTCCTTAAAACGTAAACATTACCTTGGGGGTAAATTTACAGATACGCGGGGCAGGATAACGAAAAAATAAACCATTTTTATTTCTTCCTGTTTCGTAATAATGCAATTTTATAATTTAATAGTGGAATCTAATTGAATACTTGTGTAGTCGGGTTACTTGGAACCAACAAATGCAATAGGTTTGTCTCAATATTTCATAAACCTACGATTTATTAGAAATATACTGTGGTTGAATTTAATAATAAATACATAAAAACCTCTAATACAATGATTTTATGTTCCTCTGAGTATGGTTCTTGGTAACTGAAATGTACATAAGGGTAAAATAAGAAAGTTTGTGGTTAAGTGATTTTATGTATTTATTATTTCATAAACCGTTTTCGTTTGATGGTATTAAAACTCAGAGTGACCTGACAACATTCCAAAAGGAACAACTGATTGAACTATCACATGATCCGACGTTAAAAAAATATTTCAGTGGTACGTTAGATTTTTGAATCGGTCATGGAAAAAATTACCAAGAACTTTCAAATACTGTTGTAAAGATTTTTATTGGATTTTCAACTAAATACCTATGTGAAAAAGTGTCCTAGAGCTTAACATATTTAAAAGGTAAGTACAGAAACAAGCTTAATGATGAAGATGATTTAAAGTTGCACTTAACAAAACTTGAGCCGAACATTACAGAGCTATGTAAAGAGAAGCAAAACTCATCCTTATCAATAATTTTTTGCAATGCATTTCAAATATTCCAAATACATTCTGTTTTTTTATGTAAAAAGTGCTTTTAATTTAACCAAACAGCAAAAAAGGGTGAGAAAATTTAAAATTGTTCACTAAGGCGTACAGTCTTTGAAAAAGAGAACCCCTGAAGTAGACAAATGAAATTAGTTGAACTGTTTTTAAAGTAGCAAAGAAAACCTTTCTTTGACAAGAAAAGTGTCAGCTTAAGGAGGGTGGAAATGATTGCATTAAAAGGTGAAGTAGTTGCTTATTGCAAAGAACTGAGTTTTAATGATAACAAACTAGAAAGATTATTGGTAATAGTAATAAGAGAGTTATATATATATAAGTAGAGATATAGGTAATGTATTAGAAAATTATTATTAAAATTTAATTACTATATGATAATATGCCAGATAATACAACTCGTATAACTCTTAATTAAAATGCGCAGTAATTATTTAGTAATTAGAATGGACTTTCTGTGAGACTGTAAATATTGTACAGACATATGAAAAGAAAGTGATTGTACTTTTAGTTAAACAGCCATTTAAAAATCATAGTAGTTAATAGCTTTTAAAAAAAAGCCTTTGAATTGGTTTTGAAAGATATACCATGCGTTTTACTCGTCACGTGACCTCGAGAGCCTCCTATTGTCTGACTGTCCTTCCCGCTCTCTTTACATTTCATGAACACAATGGGTAATATTGCTGAGGGAGGATTGTTTACAGATCCGTTGTCAGCATTGATCAGCGATCAAGCTTTTTTATATGTTCCTCTTTACTCAGATCGAACGCACTTTATGTGCAGTTTTTTTATTAGTTATTACATTTTTTAAAAAATGTATCTTTTTATAACCAGACCTTGCCAAACCAGATATTTTATTACTATATTCTGATATTGGTGTATAGTAATGTGATATAATATAGTGAAAAGTACACAATTATCCTAAGTGCGTTTTAAGAGTAAAATTATTTTTGTAAAATCTATAGTTACTGTTTAAGGATTATGGTCATAACCAATACTTATGTAGATGCGTTGTTGTAGTCTTCGTTAAATAATTAAATATATTAGCTAAATTATTTCTCTTCCTGAACATCACATGACTAATTGGAGCATAGGCTTAATTTATTTTTTTTAATTTTGTTTTGTTGAATATCATTTATTTAAATTTTAACTCCTTATTAAAAACTCAAATGTGGTCAAATATAAAGTACTGATTATTTCATTCCTAAAATGAAAATCTTTATCTAATTTAATACGGTATTTTACCGCTAAAATAAATGGCATACCTGCCCCTAGCTGATTCCATATTTTATTAAAGGAGCAATAAATTTTTTACTTATTTTATATCCTGTTCTCACCGTCGTAACCTAAAAATGTATGATGCATTCACTATCAACGAAACTTGTTGTTCCACTATAGCCTATATTTATTTATTGCTCCCTTCCAGAATTGTTGCCAAGTACTGTGTCGAATCCGTTCATTTTCAAGAGCCTGACGAATCGAATCGTACTATTTTTTCCTTTATATCACTCCCTGCTACCATTTGTCGGTCTTGAATATTTTATCGTTGTTCTGGTAAACTCACAATAAAAGCAATTTGTAAGTATTCGAGTTATATTTAGTGAATAATGTGGAACGAAATGAATCTGCACTTGGAGGGGATGTTACAAGTTTTTACAATTAAAATGAACAAGCAGATAATTCCAGGAAAACGATTTCTACATTTCGTGTGCCTATATCATATAAATAATTTATTAAACTGTAAAATTTCACTAGCAATACTTACTTGCTCTTGTATAGAGTGGTAATAGCTATAGGTTCCCTCAAGATATAACGTCGCAAACAATACCCGGCTGTTATTTTGTTATTGTAATATCATAAGTTATATTTAAGATAATGATGATATTAGTGTTATTTTTTAAAAGCAAGATTGCTATTGTGATAGTACTAATAATAATATTAATAATAATAATAATAATAATAATAATTACACATATATACATATATATATAAATATATATATATATATATATATATATATATATATATATATATATATATATAAACCTTTTATTAACAGTATAACACAATGTTATTGTATTGCCATTGATATTTCTTCATTGGGTTATTCGTACATAATATGGTAACGTTTTCTTAACCTAAGTATATAGGTTTTAATTACACACATTTAAATTATTTAAAGAAATGTTTTAATGTGTGTGTGTGTGTGTGTTTGTGTGTGTGTGTGTGTTTGTGCGCGTGTGTGTGTGTGTGTGTCTGTTGCAACGGTCAAAATTACCATTCAAATTAAGAAATTAATAATTTCCTATTGTTTAAATAACAATTTTAATATTTGAATAATAAGGTTTTAATTTATGGTATAATAAACATAGTAAAGAGTCAAGAAGTCAGTAAAATTTTGAATAAGTATTATTAAGACAAATTAAAAATTATGATAGCATGAAACTGTAATAACTAACTAAATTTGACAAACGAGAGTGAAGTGCCGAAAAATGCTAACTTGAGAACTAGGTCACGTAGAACTATCATCGACATTTTTAAGTGACCAGAAAAATCCATAATAAACAATAGTGAAAACATAATTTAAAATTCTCAAATAACAAAAACGTTACAGCCATTTTAAAAATAATAGACATTTTTCAGTGTTCTAAAACAGATAACAAAATTATGCAGGTTAAAACTAATACGTTGTCCAACCCGCCCGTACAAGAAACAAGCATTGAGATAGCGACGAGCTTAGAGCGGAGGGGAAGGGTTACATAACCGCAATAAATACAGGAATTTAGGGACCTATAGGGGAGTCTGTAAAAATTTTTAATACGAGGTGCTAATGGTCGTAATGTCGGTCAGCGCCTAGGACAACCATCATCAGGCCAGATGGGACCAAAATAGCCACGTTTCCACCGTCTACTTCCATCCATGGATGAGGGCTCCAGACTCAGCCTCCATGACGTGGAAATGAAGAAAGACTTCCATCGACTGACCAGGGATGGCAACTTCCGATGTCCAGGGACCAGGGAATCCAGACGAGAGAACTCCAGAACCGGCAGGAAAATCCTTGGCAAGTCATTTTCTCTATTATATACAAATAAACGTCAAATTTAGTCAGTAAATTCAAGACATTAAATAGACATTAAATTCAAATTAAAAATTCAACTTAAACAATGACTTCATTCTATGTTGAAAAATTAAATAAATCTTAAAAGTGATAAAACTAATTAGTATAACAAAAATGTTTAAATAATAAATAATATTAAATTTACAAAGTGGTTTTGGCCATAAGCAAATCATTTTCAAGAAGACCATATTTATTGAATCATATAAATTTTAAAATTATTTATAATAAAATGTGAATTTACCAATTCAATCTTGAAATAAGAAGATAAAATTTTGTATTGTGTTAAATTTGCTAATATTTTTGTTTAAAATGGTGTAAATGTAATTAATGAATTATATATGAAATGTAGGATTTAAATATGTGAAAAATAACGAACTTTTAATTAATAATTTATGAAGATAAAGAGAGAGTTAAATGTATTTTATTTGAAAAGAAAATTATTTTAGTTTAAAATCAGTAATTAAATGGATTATAAAAACTTACAGTATTTGAATTTATCCTGTGTTGAACAACCAATAAAAACTTTTAGTTCTTTCCAACTGATAAATAATGATTATAAAATCAAAGTACAGTTTTAATTAAATTTCATTAATTAATAAATATATAAAATTCAGAACCTAATGTTTCTTCAAACGAGTTCTCTCCTGAGAGCAATTTTATTGAGCTATTCTAAAAATTAGTTGGTTTTTTGTATTAAAGCCCAGAGACGATGTCTACTGGCAGATCATGTTTAAAGAACACAGGAGCCTTTTAAAATATGTATCTTAAACATGATCATATTTTGCACGTCCCCTTGCTGTGCATGCAGATCTCATGAAGTGGTAAGATTCTTTGAAAATTTTGTGTGTTCATATAAGTGTTGTTTCTATCCAGCTGACTAATTTACTGACATGTGTGACTAAATACAGACCCAACAAACCTGCCAACCAATTTAGGGGGGGTCATACAAACGTTAAGGTAGAAGTCAGCGGGAATAGGCTTGCATTTAGGCGTGGTACGTTACGCGGGAACACAAGACAAAATTTAGGGATCTTAACACGGTACACAAAGCTGTGTGAGCAGCAGATATATAAATATATAATAAATAAATAAATTCTGCAACAACACCGAAACAGACCGCGGGGTGGAGGACGTTGCAGTGTCTGTGAGTGTGAGTTGAGACGGTCAAAAACCATCTCAAAATATACAAATTTTACAAAAGAAGCCAAATCGGTAAAAGTATTTAAAATAAAGATTTTAAAACGCAATAGTGGAAGTGAAAGTAGCATACCAAACCTGTTCGCTATCAGAATAGGTAAACAAAACCTGTCCAAAGGCCTGGTTTTGGCTAACAAAACGAAATAGAGGAGACCTTGTTTTATGAGAAATAGGGAGAGGTGACTCAGCGCTAGGATAAGACGGACGTTTCCTTCGGGACATCCAGAACCATGAATTGCCAGATGCTGTTCTGAGGCTAAGCCTTAATCCATAGCCCAAGATGGAAGTGGAGATGGTCAGCTCTTCAAACGCCACGATTCGAATACAAATTTTTTTAATGTAACTATTAATAAACAGCATTGAAGACGGCCTTAAAACCGTTTATTTACGTTCGCTAGAACATTCCAGACTCCAGGGAACCAACCTGGAAAGAGGAAGAGTAAGGTGCAGTGAAGATTTTTGGTGCAAGTCAAAATTTTAATAACAAAATAACCATTTATTAAGTTAAATACAAATTTCAAAATTATAAACACAGATTTCATTAAATACAAAATTATTATCAAATTGATTTTTCATTAGAATAAAAAATATATAAGCAACTGACTTTTTATTGGAAAAGTATCTAAATGGTGGAGATTAAATATAAATTATTCAAATTTAAATTACTAATATCAAGATTAAAGTTTATCAAATTGTTACAAGGTCAAATTTAACAAGTTAAGAAAAAAGTAAATCCAATGTCATTAATAAAATTATATATTTAAATTCAACGAGAAAAATTGAATGAGAATTTCAATAAGGAAATTTAAATTAAAATCGCTTTAACTTAGTTAATATCATTTATTTTATGTCACTTATAATTACATCATACAACCAGTATTAAAAATATGTAATAACGAAAATCTTATAAAATTGTTGTACGAATCTTTTAGATTTATATTTGGGAGCACAAATGTAAATTAACATTTAAATGATTTGAAAGTAAACTTGCGCTTACTTCTAAAAATAAAATAATGGACATGAAATAAAACCAGTTAATATAAATATATCTCATATTCTATTCAAAGTTGTAAATTTTATAAATGTGTGTTAGGAGAATAATTTATGTACTTTAATCAAAACAACAAGAACATTTGGGAACCATTATAAGCTATTTATCTTTATTTTAAGTAATAAATTTGCTTTTGTTTTTGTTAAGAGAAAATAAAATGAATCTTTGAGAT
>JBAIZL010000004.1:227049772-227074772 GCA_036971475.1 Prosapia bicincta
AGGGATCTCAACGAATGCTTTTCGGAAATGGGCCTAATTGACCATTTTATGACTAGCAACGTTTTGAAGGAGATATTGTAGTTAAAAGAAGAATAAAAACCATGGTATATAAACAAGTATTATTTTTTCAAATCCTTGTAAAATCTAAACAAATCCATTAAATCTCTGTTAAAAATCCATTTCTTGTAATTAGTCTAGGCCCTGTGAACGGCAAAACTTACTTTATTTTGATACAGTTTCTCTCTAAGCATTATTAGTGAGTATATTTTGCATGCAGTTTAAACATTTACAAACTTAATTAAATAAATGACTAGTTTATGACATAAAAATGTAAATTCTTTCACAGTCTAGACAAAATTATTAGACCACAACCTAATATTTTTGCATCAAGTGCCCGATGTTTTAAAATAAACATATTTTCTAACTTATTACCAAACATAATGTAACGTTTTCTGAAACTGGAGACTGACAAATGAGTTTTAAAATTAGGCAAACATGTCTAACAAATCAGCTGTTCAGAGATGGAGGATAGCATTACTGATAGGACAGAATGACTTTTTTACGGTCAGATAATGAAGTCTAACAATGTAGTCATCCACTTGAATAAGGGAGAGAATATAAAATGTTTCACTTTGAATTTTGTCTGAAAGAATTAATAATAATTTAATCATGGATAAAAGTTTTAAAATTAAAGTTATTACAAGTGAGTTTATACATTGGGATTAAAATTAAAAGATTTAATAAGATTAGTTAGAAAAAAATTATCTCAAATATAGTTTTAAAATTTCAGATTAAAGGATTCACATATCAATATATCTTTTCGACAAATCAAATGGCTATTTTAAACATACATTTTAGAAAGCCTTGCTAGTTGACTGACTAAAAAAACATTTATTTTACAGTAACTTTGGTACAATTTCTAGATAGCCTTATCGGGATGTTGAATTTGAATTGCTTAAATTACTAAAACACTTCACCCATCTTAAAGTTTTGTAAGATATTCAACGAAACTCAAAATTATTCCTCCGTAAAATGAAACATTTAAAACGCAATTAAATTGGCAATAATAACTTATAAACTTTATAACCATAACTTACTTTAATTTAAGCCTTTGTAGAAATAAACTTCAATATACAAGTTACTTAACGAGATAGGTGTGGCATTAAGCTTTATACCCTACTCATAAGGAATCTTAGAGTCACTATTGGCGAATCGTCTTTTGTTACAAAGTAATATATTTTGCTGATAATATTAAACAGGTGCTATGCAATAAGCTGCAGGGGGATTAGTTGATGATTACCTTATAGTTTATAATAATTTCTTACTAAATTTTACAGTTAGACGATTTAATTATACAGTAATATATAGTACCCTATGTCTTTTGTTTGTATAAAATACCCTGACGATTTTCGTCATAATAATTTTCGTCAAACTTTTATATAAATTCATTTAGAAAGACTTTAATAAATAGATGTTTATTCTGTTAGACCTTGAGAGCTCTAATCATATTACCTGAACGTATGCATTCAATAATGATATTAAACCACAATTCTAATATACTTTCAATAGTCTCCCGCCGAAATTGACGATCGAAATTGCTGTTGTAGTTCTGAACACTGAAGCACGAATTACTTCCGTAGACAAGCGGTCAAGCCATCTGCTCAGTTCCCACAACCATGCATTGTGCCTCAAAATATCCAAGTCTCAGAAACTTTCAGAGGAATCCTAACTGTTCCCTGATCGACGAATCTCAGAATATCCAAGGCGTACTCAGAACATGAACTATACTGGAGAAATGTAAAAATTGCGAAAAGGTTCATTGTTAACAACAGCCGGGATTGCGTGCCCTAGGTTCAGTAGGCCTGCTGCTAGTCTCAGATTTTTTTACGTTCAACTAAATCAATTGGTTACATACAAACATCATTCTTGGTTGGCGGCAAAAAATTATAATTGTTAGCAGCAAACTAATTTATCGGAAATGATTAATAAGTTTACTGTAACTAAGTAGGTTTGTAGGGGAAATTTAAACCGATTAAGTTGGTTATTTCAACTATTTTTTTATATCACTTACCGAGTAGTTTTTTTCAGTATGCGGCGATTCTAACCCATATCAAACCGTACTTTTGGATTAGGCCGCATCTTCCCAATATTTGAGGTTTACCTTTGCGGACATTCCTTGCGGATATTTTGAGACCGTAAAATATATCCCTCGGATATTTTGAAACTCATTATAGGTGTCCATTTTCCTTGCGAATATTTTGAGACTGTGTTTCGCCGGTTTCGAGTCCACATATTCTGGGACGACACAACAATCATTAGTTCTAGCGTATCTCTTACCATGTACTTTCCCGTCTATTATGGGTCAAAGTTAATCGTATTTTTTTCCTCCCATCTCAGAATTTTAATATTGCATTGTTACAATAAAAACACTTGTAAATAAAACGAAAATAAATAATAATTTATTTTATGTTAAATGTTATACCAGATAACTGTATGACTAGATACCGTAAAACTACAAGTGACGAATATTAATTATTCTGATAAAAGTTATACGAGATTATTTTCGTAAATATACTAAAATACACCTTTTATAAACTTTACTCGTCTACCATTATTAATCTTTTCGGTTTCACAACTAAAATTTAACGTTTTATAAAATACTTGTGCATTACTAAGTCTGATTTTTTTTCTATTTAATTCCCTTAAATTTTTCGCCAGTATGTTCTCCTATACACATGTCTTAGTTTTATTGCAACATGTTACGACATTTGATAGTTATGAAGGTTTATTTTTTTTAATTATTTTTAAAGAATTTATTGAAATAACTCTTCTTTTTCTAAATCAAAAAGTATTTGAGTGTATTTAAGAGAAGCAGTTTCAATTTCTACTGGAACTTTGCTCATCACAGCAGCCATATTTTTGCCACAGATTAGAGCAAATTAATTTATCAGCTTAACAGAACTGTGAGGATTACGCTATTGAATATCAGAATGGCAAACTGAGAGATGGAACTGAATTCATGTAGTAATCTCTGCTGCCGACATCACTTTATAATTAGTTTGCTCAGCCGGGATTTAGAAAACAGATCGCGTAAACAGATCGATCGAAAATAGAATGGAGTTAGAAATGGAACATAACGCTTATACTCTTAGCTAATCATGTGTATTTGATACACAAATTGTAATTATCCTAATTTCTAGCCATAAATACGTAATTAAATTCATTTTACTAATTAATAATATTATTGTTACTTTAAACTTAATAGTTTGAGATTAAATATATTTGTGATTTAAAAATGGTTAAATGATAATCTAGTAATATCTTTTGAATTGTTAGATTAATACCACGAAAGCACATCACTAAAACCAATTTCTATTTTAATGAAATAATTAAAAGGCAGTTTTTTAACCATGACCTGTATTAAACCAAATATTAAAGGAGGAAATCTGGAAAATAAATGTAAAGGAATGGACATATAACCTAATAAACAAACAAAAGATATACACAAAATTCACAAATTATTCATTTATTGACTCATAAGCGTTTCAATGACAAAGTCATCATCATCATCATCATCATCATCATCATCAGTGAGTCTTGCCACTACAAACTCTAACTTACAAGGGAGTTGTAAGTTAGAGTTTGTAGTCGAAACACTCACTGATGATGATGGTTTTGTCATTGAAACGCGTATGAGTCAATAAATGATTAGTTTGTGCGTTTTGTGTGTCTTTTATTTGTTTGAACATACCCTCACAAGCTAAGCTCAAAGAATAGTTATATAATCTAATGGTAATTGCGGTACTTACTGAAATGTTCTGACGTGTAATTTAGAGATGAATTTAGAAAAAACAAAATATATATTCATATGTAAAGCCCAATACCTAATAACAGATATTCAAGAATTTATTTTTAGGAAGATGTGAAGGGTATGAACATTAAGGAATAAATTTGAACGGAATAGATAATTATACAGAATACTTTATTTTTGCGATCATAAAAGTGATTACTAAATTAATACTTAAAAATATTAAGGAACATAAATGAATGTAACAACACGAACATCAAAAATTCCAAAGTACTGAAATATTTTCGTAGAAAGAAAACAAAATGATCCAATAAAAAATCAGCTGGATAAAAGTATCAATATTACACTTTTAAGAAATGTGTTATTGTTTCTGCAGAAACGTAGTCTAATAAGAATGTTTTCTTGTGTGAATGGTACAAGGGAGCCTGCCGAAAAACAATATGAATAAATACCAAAAGAAGAAAAGGGACAGAAGAAACAAACATAGATTCTCTACTAAGAAAATATTGAAGCAACTGAAATTTAAAGGACAAGTTTCGCATCAAAAATATATAACATTTTAGACAAGAGATACAATGGACATGATATTTTGGTAAACTGAATTATTTGTACATACTGAATATATATATATATATATATATATATATATATATATATATATATATATATATATGACATTGTTTTCTTACATATATGCCTTTCACTTTTCTTGATATGTGTAGATTAATGTGGTAGTCATTTTCATTGAGGTCATTTACCTATCGTCTGGATTGAAGAGATCAGAACGGCATATGTAGGCTAGTTATGCAGCCCTGTGATGAGCCTCTCTACAAAGGTGTCAGTTGAAATCAGTTTAAACCGAAACATTTAACTTATTCCAAACTCCAAAACCACTCAGCTGTCAGATGTCGGCGGTTCTGCATGCAACGTTTCAAAACAATGCAATGTGAGGTTGGTTGAGTGGTGAGACTTTACATGAATCTACCATTTTATCTGGATATAAAATTCATATCAGAAAGATCATGTAATCAAGAGATCCCCTGAAGTGCAATTAACCTATTTAAATATAAACTATTAATAAACAATTATTTATCTATAAAAACCCTCCAACTCGAAATGACTCAACAACTTTAAAGGGGTTGACAGTTTTATGCTTGAACGCTCATCTTAAAATCTGTCGGATCATGATCCACGTTAAGGAATGGCTGCGTATGCAACTACTGTACTACATTGTTACGGCGTGGTCGCCGTTAGCACCCTGTTCTACAGAAGTAGGATTCTACACTTACCCTGCTTACTAGCTTGATATTTTCTCTTGAACATGCCTATGTTTTTATTAAATTTACTTCGCATTTTAAAGAAGTAAGTATACATCTATGATAATTTCTTATTTGTAAGAAAGGAGAATGTAATTAGAAAGTATATTCCTCTAAAGTAAAACGAGACATTATTAATAGTGAAGTTTTACAAAATTAGGATTATGAATAATTTATTTTCAAATCCAAGTTATGTCTTTCAAGAAATAGGACCATAAAATGAAAATTATATAAAATTCACACTTTATATTCTGGAGCTAAGTTTGTCAAAGTACAGAATATACTTACTACAGATACAGGAAGTTATTCAAATCTCATAAACTGGTTAAACATGTTGATTAGCAAATATGTTTATCGCAATTTAGGTTTCTATAATTATGCTTTAATCTTCAGTTTGAAACTAATAACAAGAAATTTTTTTTACATTTCAAGAACAATAGTCCAAGAATGCGGTTCAAACTGGGGTTCCAACCCAAAGACACTCCTAAATACTTACACAACACTCATCAGACCAACCCTTGAATATGTAGCACCAATCTGGGCTCCAGCATCGTCATTCTTGAAAATCGACGCCGTCCAGTACAGAGCTTCTAACACACACACACACACACACACACACACACACACACTCACATACACACACGCCCTTAAACACACGCACATACACACATACACACATGGACACATACACAAACACCCTCAAACACAGGAATATAGACGCATACACACACATAGGCCTACATATATACATACATACATGTACGTTTATATATATATTTTTTTATTTATTTATTAATATATAACGAAAAGAGATTGATTGGTTAAAAATAAATTAAAATTTTGTATTTTGAGCTCATGGTTTAAACAATACTTGAAGTAACCCTGGAAACAAAAACGTTATTACCTCCAGTTCTTAGTGCTTTAACACATTCACTGCTAAAAATTTAACAATAAGATGTCTATAATGCTAACAAATTTTTTTACTGTAAACCTTACCTTTAGGTGTAGGATGTTGGAATGTGATGGTCAAAAGTTCCACATTTCGTTAATAGCTAATCAAATGACGTCATAAGTTTTGCCCCCACCGGTGGGGGCTTAGCACCCAAGGTTGCATCAGTAATGTTCAACTGTCACTAAATCACTTTATATCACCTCTATTTATTACAAAAAACATTTTTCATACATTCACAATGCTTCTTTTGTCAATTGACATATTTACATTATATAAACATACTAATCCTATCTCTGACATTTGTTGTCTGCACCCTAGACCTGCTGTTTGTAACACTTGTAACACTGATTGTAAAGTTTAAACTAAATCACTGTCTAATTTACTACTATATACAAACAATACAAAAGGCTATGTACACAACCCATCCATCTGAGCTTGTTTCTTATTTCATTTCGTGAAACATTTTGAAGCATTCCTGTAAACATAGCCCAGGCTGTTCTGGGCATTGATCACAAAAATAGGAGGTTTTTACTTTTTTTCCTTGTTTGGTGCACACCCTACACTGCTTTCTCTTTAGCCTGTTACTCGTGTCCCGTTCTTCAGACCTTTTCGGCATATGAGGTATTGATGTCAATCTTCTCTGTGTTGGGCTGGGGACAGGTACAACTCTTGGTGGCAAAATACCCCTGATGACTTCAAGTCTAAAATCATACATGGTCATTTTCCTGATATGCATGCAGTACAATTTGTGAGCGTTTATTAGCATCATTTGAATAGCATGCACAAATAACTTTTTGTACCATCGTAATGTTTTACGTTCAAATGGATAATGTGCTGCCATTTGGTCAGAGCGATCAACTCCTTTCATGAAGGCGTTATATTTTATAATGGGTAATGGCTTTTCTTTGGAGCGTCCTCTCTTGTCCAAGAACGTGACCATGTCGTTTTCATATTCTGTGGAAATATATGATACAGTTCTTTTATCTCTCCATTTGCCAATCATGACACCTTCCCCATATCTAGCAATAGTTTCACCTTTTTTTAGGTTGGCACATTTCACATCAGTAGGAACATTCCTCCGGTCAACTCTCAGAGTTCCTGTGCAGTATGTTTCTCGTGATAATAATTTGGCAGCAAGGGAAAAACTATTATAAAAGTTATCCATGTACAACGAATGTCCGTGGCCTAACTTATCTTTCATGAGGTGTAAAACAACTTTTTCTGTGTGTCCTTTACCAGAAAGCTTATCCTCGGAGCCAGAATATACAATGAACTTGATAATCAATCCATGAGGCTCTGTTAGGCTGTAAAGTTTAATTCCATATTTATGTCGTTTATTCTTGATATATTGTCTGAAGATCAAACGACCTCTCCAAAGTATCATCGCTTCATCGAGGGACAGCTCTCGTTGTGGATAATAAATTCCTAGCAATTTTGTATTGAAATAATCTATTACATTTCTGATTTTGTCCAATCGGTCATTTGAATTTTCACGTTTTTTCTGAAAGTAAAGGCAGCGTAAAATCAATAGAAATCTGTCACGGCTCATACAATCAGCAAAACACTTGAGACCAAATAGCCAGTCCTTTTTCCAGTAATCCTGAACACGATTCAATCTTATTGTTCCTGTATGAATAAGAAGGCCTAAAAATATTTTTAGTTCAGGCACTGTTAAATCTTTCCATTTATTTATTCGAGATTTGGGAGTCAAATTAGAATTAAAAAATATCTCAAAGGCATGAGAGTTTGTGTATTGTACTATATTTTCAAGGAAAACGTCATCTAACATAAGGTAAAACCAATCAATCGGTGTATCGCCAGGAATGGGCACTAAAAGGCTATTTACTTTTGTGAACTGAATTGGTCGAGGTCCACTACTAGTCACACACCATGTTGGAGGCATAACACCAACATCAGGATCATCATCACTTGTCTCTAAATTAGAGTCAGAATCTGAACTGATATTACCTGATGTAATGTCCGAGTCATCGTCTAGAAAATCTTCGACGTCATCAGAAACATTAACATCCCTTGAGGTTCCTGGTACACTTGGATCCATTTTTTTTGTATTGAAAAATATTAAAAATAATATAGTAGATAAAAAATTAATTACACACTATAGATTATAATCACACACGAATATAAATGTTCGGGACACTATATGCACTGACACGTTGGGGTGGAGAAATTCGGCAACACTAAAAACAGGCACAGCAGAAAATGAAATGTGATAATTACAAAGAAATGTGATAATGCTCCACAAAATATGCACAAAAGTATATCAAATGTTCACAAAATTTATACACAAATATAAAATAACAAGAGGTAATCAAAAGTCTCAGTAAGTTAGAGCGTGGTAGATTTGCACCCTCTGGTGGGGGCACCGCAATACGGTAGATATCGAAACCAACGCAGCACAAAATGAGGTTAGGTTACTATGTAATAATGCGAGAAAGAATAGTCCGGCTGTGACGAATGGCTAGGCTACACTGACCTTATCAATACACATACCCTTTAGCCCCCTCCGGTGGGTGCGCCGCCATTCTGTGATAGCGGCTGCACCCACCGGTGGGGGCGGCCGCAGTGAATGTGTTAACGCTACTAAATAAGTAAAATAGAAATTTGTCTACGTAAAACATTAATTCTACATAAAATAGAATAAATAAATAAAATAATAAATTTGAAATAAATAAAGTTAATAGTCGAACAAATTGAAAGAAACTACAAATTGTTGTCGTGTTGAAAAGGAAAAATGAAGGTCCTGAGATTTATTAGAAGCAGTAAGTAAAATAGATACAATTATGTAGCACAATTAGAAATTGCAAGAGTCAGCTGGCATGTAATAATGCACAATGTTTGATAACTTTCTAAATATATACATTTTCACTTTTTTAGTTAATTGTAATATATTTACTTGTGTATCTGTTAGCATTAAATACTGAAATTATCTCTGGAACATAGCTTACTGCATACTGGCATGTTTTCGGAATTTGTAGCATTTTGCAATGGAATATATGTTCTGGTAAAAACAAGTGTTTACTAATTCTAATTGTGACTTATTACAGTTTTCTCAGTCTTGATTTGCACATGCTGCAAAGGCAGTGAGGAAGAGAAGGAGTGCGATGAAAGCAAGACTGAACAAAATTTACAAGGTAAATATAACTAACTTGAGCATGATAATCTTTTTATACTAATCACTTTGCTATTGATCACCATGTCCGGACATTTTAATAGATCTGTAAATAAAATTGAACTGTACAGATATAATGAAGAATCTTTAAAGAGGTTTCCCCTTAAACTGAGCACCGTGGATGTATTAAACACTGAACATATAAGAATAATATTAACATAAAATACTCAAAAAGTAACTAAATTAAATATTGTGATATCGTGTTTTTGACAACTGTTGTAAACTTTTAAAGGCGTTAAATTTACCTCTGAAATTAAATCTCGAAGTTAAATTTAAAAACTATTTTTTTTTGAAGCAGTATAGTTTGTAGCTTTACGTTGCGTACGCTCGTATGCTTTAATATTCAAGTTGAACCTATAACGTTCTTTACAATTATTATTTATTAATGTTGTTTCATTTAATTTGCAGTTTCAAGAGTAATGCCAACCTTAATAATAGGAATATTTCAAAGATTTATAATATATAAAGAAGACATGGAAATGAAAATTTTAATTCTGGACAATATCTTATTTGAGGATTTCTCTGTTGTAAAATTGAACAAGTAAAATTTTCTCTTCTGTGTAAAAAATTATTGTCCTACAAAATTACAGGTAACATATCCATTATGCTATTACTTTTTCAATTCCTACTATTAGCTCATATTCAGCCTTTAGACTATATTAATATATATATATATATATATATATATATATATATATATATATATATATATAGACTATATATATATATATATATATATATATATATATATATATATATATGTATATATATATATATATATATATATATATATATATATATATATATATATATTGACCTTGTTCAAATTTTCAATTGTTATTAAAATAGTTATAATCATCCACTCAAGTGTTTACTAAATGTGAGTTAATTGCTTTTTTGTTTCAGTAATATCAAGTGAAATTAAAAGTGAAAACATCATCAGTGAAAAATTGTCAGTGAAATTTTCATTTTAAAATTCATGTCTACTGAAAATTTTTGTGTATTGAAAATAAAGAAATTTTTGTGTTTTGTTATTTTATTGTTATTATTTATATACATTAGTTTCATTTAAAAAAACTAATACATCGTAATGAAACAAATGTGGTTTTTACTGATTAAAAATGAGTTTTAGGATTTGTTGAATGTTATCATCTATTAGTAAGATATATAAAAGGCAGTGTCTAGATCGAGAGACATTGGATTTCCTTTATGATAGTTGAAATCTCAGTTTAGCTTTTGTTGAATACCTTCAACTGATCGGAGAAAAATAAATAATTGAACAGTGTTAAACTCATTAACAATTTTATTCACTGCATTCATGTAAGACTAAATTTTTAAAGAAAATTTAAAATTACAACTTTTTTAGTCGCTAATTTTGAAAAATGTTAGAAGCTGGTCCCTATTTTGGACCAAAGCTTGTGGTTTTCATGGAAACTAGATTTAACAAACGCAATACTTTGCTGCAGTTCCGAAATTGATGACCTCCTGTATGTAGAGGTCTCTCTTTTTGTGTAGAGACACGAAATAAGGAAATAGAAGCGATATAAGTTGAGGCATGTAGCCTACGTACCACATATTCTCTCTTACTGTTAAGTTTCAAAAACCTTTTATTATTATTATTATTATTACTAAAACTCGGAGGGACCTTATCGATGTAAAGCACTTAGCTGCATCCTTTGTAATCTTTTCCCGTCCCTACCACAGGACTAGCTTAGTGAATACCTACCTATTTGCAGAATATAAGTACCCACCTGATGCTAAATCTTCTGCTGTACGTACCTGCCAGCCAAACCACTTTCTCCTTGCAGCTCCCAAAGCAGGGCAGTCACAGAGTACGTGGATTGGGCTTTCCTCTTGGTCCTCGTCGCATCTCTTGCACACAGGGGACCTAGATTTTCCAATTTTGTATTGGAACCCCCTCAGATTCCCATGGCCTGTGACCAGCTCTACAGTAACTCTGAGTTGATGTCTACTTAAGGAGAGTAGTTCTTTGCCCCACAAATCTCCTGAGTAACCCCCCAGTACCTTGGATTTGTTACACTCCAAGGTTCCATTCTTCCCTGCACAACCTGTCTATATGTGCCGTGATCCTCTTGCGCCCCTCCTGAGGCGGCATGCCCATTGCCCTCAGCAACGGTCCTTGAGTTATACACCCTTGTTTTGCTAAGGCGTCATCTCTCTCTTTCCCTATCCAGCCAGAATGTCCTGGAATAAAGGTTAGGTTAAGCGAATTATACTTACTCAGCTCTTATAGAAAAGCTATAGTCTCACCCACCAGCCTAGAGCTGGAACTAGCCTTGCACTAGCCTTCAGAGCTGCCTGACTGTCCGAGCAAATCCACATGGTCTTGCCCCTCTTGCCAGACCCTATTATTTCCTCAGCACATATTTTGATCGCGAGCACCTCCCCCTGGAAAACCGAGTTGTAGTCTTCCAGGCGATGACAAAATCTGTCTTGGTGTCTCGGTCCACTAAATCCTACTCCCACTCTTTCCTTCATCTTGGACCCATCGGTGAACCAGATTTCACCATGTTTGGGTCTACACCCCGCCCATGCCTCTCTTGCAGGAATATGGATTTTGTAATTTCCTTTTTCTTTTTTAAGAGACAGTATCTTATCCTGAGGTTCTATCCAGAGCTCTTTCAGTTAATCCCGAAATAGCTGTTTATGACGTTTGCTACTTGTCTTTCACTGCCCGGTACAACTTAGCCGGTATGCAGTTTTCATTGCCTCCATCCTAATTTGAAGACTCAAGGATGGAAAACCCAACATAACCCTCATTACTGCACATGGTGTGCTTCTCCTTGTAGCTGTTATGCCTTTAAGGAAGAACCCCTCCACGCGGTCCAGCACTCTTTTACTTGTTTCTTTCTGTGCCCTCTCACATCAGACGATTAAACCAAAGACCGACCTCAGCACTACAATGGCGGAATAAATCCAGTTCATTTGACGTGGACCCAAACCCCATCTCGTGCCTATTGCTCCTCTGCATTTCCAGATCGTAGCTATGGCTTTTTTGTACTTATCCTCCAAGTGCTCAAGCCAGAGTAGCTTCCTATCCAGAATAACTCCCAGATATTTAGCGCTCTCAACGTAACTTATTTTGTTATTACCAATTTCCATCATCTCCAGCGATTTAGTTTTATATCGCCTAGTGAAGATGAGGGCCACAGATTTTTCTTCTTGAATGCATAGTGCATTTTCCCTGCACCATGCTTCTGTTACCTTGAGTGCCTCTTGAAGCAGGTATTTGAGGACTTCTTCAAATAGTTCCCTAACAAGGATAGCTATGCCATCCGCATATCCTACCATCTTGACACCCATTCCACTGAGCGTCCTTAGTAGACCGTCCACGATAAGGCTCCACAGCAGAGAGGATAACACTCTACCCTGCGGGCAGCCCTCCGAGACCATTCTATTTATCGTACACCCCATCAAGGATGCAGTACTTATACGGTTTTCCAAGGAACTCATAATCCAATTTATAATTCCATCAGAAATCCCGTGATCCATAGCTGCTCTCTTGATGGCCAGTCTATGGGTACTATTAAAAGCCCCTCCTACATCTAGAAAAGCGCTAATACATATCCCCTTGTTGTTGATCTGACCCTCAAGTCCACGTAATCGACAACAGCGCAATCTCCACTGACCTACCAGTTCGGTAGTCGTGTTGGTCCTGATGAAGCGGATACTGCTTCAGAGGTCCCTCCTTCAAATAGTGGTTCACCAGCCTTTCCAGTGTCTTTAACAAGAAAGATGTAAGTCTGAAGTTCTTTACCTCTGTGTAACCTTTCCTCCCCGGTTTCGTGATAAAGATAACTTTCGTTTTGAGCCACTGCCCGGGCGTGTAACCCAAGGCAACACAGCCCCTGAGTAATCCTGTCAGTGGCCTTATTATTTTCTCCAAGCAATTTTGTAGTAGTGCTGGAGTAATATTATCTAATCCAGGTGCTTTAAAAGGCTCAAAAGACAGAATCGCCTCTCTCACCTTTTGCGCTGAGATCACCTGCCCAGCAATATTCCAGTCCGCCCTTCTCCCAGTATGGCGGAGGTTTTGAGCACCATCTTCTACCGGTCTAATATCGGGAAAACTGTTCCTCATAAGCAGACGCAGGGTTTCCTCCGGTGTGTCAGTAAAGCTGCTATCAGCCTTCTTGACAAACTTAAGCTCTACCCTCGGTCCATCTGCTAACAACTTAAACAGTCTAGCAGTGTCTCTGAGCACCACTTTTCCTAAGAAGCACGTTTAACCTCTTTTATACGATTTTTATAAAGACCCTGGCTATCTTTATATGCCTGCCAAGTCTCCGCCGTATTCTTCTTCCTTGCTCTATTAAAGAGCCTTCTAGTCTCTTTCCGTCTTGCCTCTAACTCGCTGTTCCACTTACGCTGAATATCCCATTGTTTATCCGCGAGAGAAGGCAAATTTCCTCAAACGACGCGACGTGGAAATTACAGTCCTGATGTAGGACTCAGTATTTTCCAGTTCGTTTGATGCACCATACTTACCACGGGTTTCTGACATCCTCCTCTTCACCGAGGACTTAAAATCTTCCCAGTTTGTCCTTCTCAGGTTCCTAAGCCACACCACATTGGGGACAACTCCCCTCATCGTAGCAGTAATGATCCGGTGATCTGACATCGAGGGCTCATCCGAAACCTGCCAGTCATGCACCCACCTTACCATCTGTCTATTACAGAAGGTGATATCTAGTACCTCCATTCTGTTTGAAGTGCCAAGGTAATTAGTACACCCTATCAAACTTTCCTCCAAAATTATTCTATAATTCTAAGCTATAAAGATCTAAGCAGGAAGTTCACCAAGCTCTTGAGATTCTCAGGCACTTACCCTGCTTACTAGCTTGATATAGTTTCTCTTGAACATGCCTATGTTTTTATTAAATTTACTTCGCATTTTAAAGAAGTAAGTATACATCTATGATAATTTCTTATGGGTAAGAAAGGAGAATGTAATTAGAAAGTATATTCCTCTAAAGTAAAATGAGACATTATTAACAGTAAAGTTTTACAAAATTAGGATTATGAATAATTTATTTTCAAATCCAAGTTATGTCTTTCAAGAAATAGGACCTTAAAATGAAAATTATATAAAATTCACATTTATATTCTGGAGCTAAGTTTGTCAAGGACAGAATATACTTACTACAGATACAGGAAGTTATTCAAATCTCATCAACTGGTTAAACATGTTGATTAGCAAACATGTTTATCGCAATACAGGTTTCTATAATTATGCTTTAATCTTCAGTTTAAAACTAATAACAAGAATTTTTTTTACATTTCAAGAAAAATAGTCCAAGAATGCCTGATATGGTCAAACATTAATTTTAAAATAACTATTTCTTAAAAATTGGTAATATCAATTTTAATAGAGATGTAACAAAATTACTAGTATTAACAAAAACTAGTATTAATAAATTACGTAGTAACCAAGTGAACAATGAGTATAGTCCTATAAATTGATCATTCATTCTAGATAAACATTATATAATTGTCAATTTGTAAATCAATTATTTGTCAACATGTATTTACATTAAAAAAACCTATTCCAACACATAATTTGTTTCTTTTACTTACCTAATATTGACCTATACTAATCTAACGTTTTAGAGTTTGAGTTATATAGCTCTCTCTCTCTCTCTCTCTCTCTCTCTCTCTCTCTCTCTCTCTTTCTTTCTCTCTCTCTCTCTTTCTCTCTCTCTCCCTCTCTCTCTCTCTGAATATTTATAAATTTATATTCAAAGCTTTTCGTTGGTAAACAGTACCAACATCATCAGGAATGAATAATACTATAATATGATATAACATATGTGTGTGTGTGTGTGTTTCTCGGGGAAGCCTGTAACCCCTTGAGAGCGCGTCCCCAGGTGGCGGATAGGGGAATGCCTTCAATGGTTTACCATTGGGTGGTAGGAGTGAAATAAAATAGCTCCCTCGAACCAACAGGTAAAAGTCCAACCTCTCGAGGCAATGGCACTCACCAAGACTAGTGCAATGGAGATATGTGATAATAATGCTACCGCGTTCTGGGCAGTCGACTGCTCTGCAGTCCGGAGGCACGCCGACTAATATGCTACGAGGACAGCTACTCTTAAACAAGCCAATGCTACCGCGTCTGGAACAGCTGACGCGTTGTGTCCTGTAACTTTAAACATCTTACAGTTGAACGTTAACGGCACACAGAGAAGGATGGACTTACTCTCATGCCTACTTCACGAAAATAATATCCACATAGCCTGCTTACAAGAGACTAAACTAAATTCAAATCTAAGCCTCAAGATCAAAGGCTACACGGTTATTAGGAAAGACAGAACAAAAAATCTCCTATTGTCAAGTATGAAGAATTCTCACCAGCTCACAATCTACCTAATGATTGCAATACTGAAGCACATGCTATCAATCTCCTCCTACCCAAATGCACAATAACAATTGTCAACGTATAACATCCCGACAATTCTGTACTTGACTCGGACTTCATTAAACACTTCTTCCCCTCCTCGTCTGACATCAAACTACTTCTTGGCGATTTCAATGCCAAAAGCCTCTCATGGGGATGCCCCCAACTTGACAGCAAGAGAGAAGATGTTGAGGACATACTATTGGACTTAGATCTCTCAACTTTAAACACAGGAGAAAACACCTACCTATCAAAAACAAATGGCACGACTTCCCCCCTCGATATCACAGCAATTGACTTCTCACACCTCGACCTTGCTGAGTGGAAAGTTGCTAAAACCGGCATCAGTGATCACTACCCAGTTATCACTTCCTCAAATTTTCACTTGTGGTATACAGAAAGCAGCAAAGCTCTCCATCCCAAGGAGAAAGAGAAAGAACAATTAGGTGCCCTATTGGAAGGATAGTAATATTGACACCTTGGTTCACGAAAGAGATACGGCCTGTAATGAACTCGAGAAGAACAACAACGTTGTAAATAGAAAAAAGCTAATAGACATCTGTAAAAATGTTGAAGAGGAAATTGACACCTGCAAACGCGAAAAATGGGCAGATCTCTGCAACAGGCTAGATCCTAGGAAAGACCATCAACACTGGAAGGTGATCAAATCCCTTGATAAAGGCAGCATCCTACAAAATAACAGCCCCACCTCTAACATTATCACAGACAATGATAAACTGACAAAGACGCAGCCAACATGCTGGCCACACTACGAGAAAGCAAGCAGACTGAGCTTCTAAAACGAAGACAGAAAACAGAGGAGAAACTACAAGCAAGCCATACAAAAAAGCAAACTTTTTGAGGAAAAAAGACATCTTCACTGATGAGTTAACTTTGGAAGAACTCGAGTGCGCAATCCGAAACCTCGACCCCAAAAAGTCTCCAGGTATAGATCTTATCTTCGGCCAAATGGTTAAATACTTTGGAGCGTCTGCCAAGCTTACACTTCTCCAAATCTTCAACCTATCTTGGAAAACAGGCAAACTGCCCATTATATGGAAGAAGTCTGTTATTAAACCGATTTTGAAACCAGGCAAAGATGCCACCAGCTGTAAGAATTACCGGCCTATCTCCTTAACCAGCATCCTGTGCAAACTAATGGAAAGAATCATCCGCACAAGAATCATGAACTGGCTCATTGATCGTAATATTTTACACTTCTACCAAACAGCATTTAGAGCCGGGCACAGCACAGTAGACCAACATTTTTACATGGTTCAGTCCATCATCGATGGACTTCAAGAAAAACCCCACAAAAAGACTACCGCTGTCTTCCTTGACCTCTCTACAGCCATTGACAGAGTCTGGAGGCAAAAACTCATTGTGATTTTACACAGTGCTAGAATCAATGGAAACTCATTGCTCTTGATAAACGATTTCCTCAGACATAGAAAATTTGTTGTGTGAGAGTTAATGGAAAGTATTCCAAGACGCACAGATCGTGGGCGGGAGTCCCACAGGGATCGTTCCTCAGCCCTCTGCTCTTCCTCATGTACATGAACACCGTCCATGAACACATATGCAATGAGGCTAAAATTGCCTGCTATGCAGATGACATCGCTATCTGGCATACACACTCTGATATCTCAGTCTCTGAACAAGCCTTAAATACCAACCTGCTTAGCATCGAAACCTGGGCTAGAGACCTTAAGATCCTTATTTACCCTGATAAATCCAAATCTTGTGTTTTCTCAACAGACAGAAAGAACAGGCAGACTCACCATCCTAACATTAGGCTCCACAATACTACCGTCAACATTAGGCTCCACAATACCACCGTCAAACAAGTTACGCACCCCAGATACCTTGGTCTCACACTCGATGCTGAACTGAGATTTACTAAGCACACTGAAACAGTTTCAAAGAGAGCTCTGAAAAAACTCAGCATCCTGAAGAAACTTTGCGCTTCAAACTGGGGTTCCAAACCAAAGACACTCCTAAATACTTACACAACACTCATCAGACCAACCCTTGAATATGCAGCACCAATCTGGGCTCCAGCATCTTCATCCTCGAAAATCGACGTCGTCCAGTACAGAGCCTCCAAAGCCATCGTTGGAGCCGTCTCATCTACAAATAATTTAAAAGCTGAAACATATGTGGCCTAACCAAATTGGAAAATCGGAGAAAATTCGCCACAATGAAAGTCACAAACAAGATCAGGAGCAATCACGAACAACATATCTCAAAAGTCACCTTTCGGAACTGGTCGGAAAAACCAAGCTAAAAAGATCTTCTACTCTCCAGTACGACAAAAACATCAGACAGGACATCAACCTACCGCACACGAGCCTTGACATCTTTCAAGAACCCAGGTTCCCGGTCAAACCACCCTCCTTTGTGAATATAAACTTGAATCTCCTCGAACCCTGCTCCAAAAAAGAGCCTCAAGAAACAATCAAGAGGAAAGGAATGGAAACTCGCCAAGATTTTAAAACCACACTTGGCCGCTGCTTACACCGACGGCTCTTCGAATTCTGACTGCGATAGAGGTGGATCCGGAATCTTTATAATCTACCCTGATGGCTCAACTTCCAGATACAAAATTGCAGCGGGCAAAATCGCCTCCAACTTCACAAGGAACTCATCGCAATCAAAGAAGCTCTGAGTATTTACCTCACTTGGACAACACTCAACCCCTCTGATGTCATAGTAATCTTCACGGACTGCAGATCTGCCCTTCAAGCCCTCCAAAAGGGAAATACAAATCTCGCCCATAAGATCAATACCCTTCTGTTCCTAATAGAGTAAAAGAAGAAGCTTTGTACCCTTCAATGGATCCCGGCACACGTCGACATCAAAGGGAACGAAGAGGCCGATTCTCTGGCCAAGGAAGCGAGGACTATCGAACCAGCCCCCGTGATTACAACATCTTCCGACGTCAATGCCGTTGCTAAAGAGAAGCTCTGCCATAACAACCAAAGAATATCATCACTTCCCGAGCTTAACTTCGACAGGAAAATAATAAAAACAATTGCCAGACTGAGGACAATGCACCTCAAAGACATGGAAATCTTGCCTGATGGATCAAGAACATACCCTGAATGTAAGAACGGCCCAGGGATACAACTTGATCCCGATCACCTTTTCAACTGCCCGTCCATCATTGCAGCACTATTTAAAATTGACTTAAACTGTTATAGGGAGACCCTTTATACGGACAAAGCTGCGGATGTGGCCAGTGCAATGCTTCACGCCTTTGGACCCGTGTAACTGTGCTCTCTCTACCTTTCTCTGAACACCTTCTTTTCTGTTTTTATTGTACTTGTCACACAATAACAACAACAACATCATATGTGTGTGTGTGTGTGTGCGTGTGTGTGTGTGTGTGTGTGTGTGTGTGTGTGTGTGTGTGTGTGTGTGTGTGTGTGTGTGTGTGTGTGTGTGTGTGTGTGTGTGTGTGTGTGTGTTTGTGTGTGTGTGTGTGTGTGTGTGTGTGTGTGTGTATGCGTGTGTGTGTGTGTGTGTGTGTGTGTGTGTGTGTGTGTGTGTGTGTGTGTGTGTGTGTGTATGTGTGAGTGTGTGTGTGTGTGTGTGTGTGTGTGTGTGTGTGTGTGTGTGTGTGTGTGTGTGTGTGTGTGTGTGTGTGTGTGTGTGTGTGTGTGTGTGTTTGTGTATGAAACACATTTCTAACTTTAATATTTTAAACTTTCTTATCGTTAAAATTATATGTTCTTTTGTATCAGAAACATTTTTATTAGAGCTGTATTCAAAACACTTTATACCAGTCATAATGAAAGTATCTTTTTTCTTTTTGCTCTGAGACTTTCTAATATAAAACTTTTTCATGATTCTTATTGTCAGAAAGACCCTTTGTCTGTGTTCGAGTAGCCTATTTAAGATGAAATATTACTGGTGCGAAAGGAACTTTTTTAGTGCGATATTTTCTTTAAATTTGACGAATGTAAATTTCCAATTCTCTGTCCCTTTACAGTTTAAGTATATAATTGATAAATATGCTTAAACAAAGTTTGACGGATTTTAAACACTAATATCTTGTGTGTTATAATTTACTTATTAAGTTTTAATTTCCTTATAAAAGGCCTTTAAACTGTTTATACTTAATATAATTTAGTACTAATAAACCTTTTTGTTATTACATAACAGAGAAACCTGATAGAATAATCTAGAAACACTATTTACTTACATATTCATATAACGAATTTCTAAAATTAATATAATTTGATTATTACTATTATTATTACAAGTGAAACAACCTATTTCCTTACTAAATCAAAGTTTTGGAGGTCGAATAGTTAATATAATTGTTATCATTGATGGATAATAAATATTGGACATGATAGTCAAAATTTTATGCATTCATTCATTTTATTTTGTTAAACGAAACATAATCTGTTTTTAAAATTAAATTAGGCCTAAAAAATGAGTTATATAGGTACATTTGTATTTATAGGTTATACAAATGTAAATAAAATCATAATTTTTAAATAACTACTGCCCGTATTGCAATAACTAAAGTTATTAGGTAAAAATGTTTATTGAAAAAAACGTTAATAACGACAAAAAAACACAAAGCTCATGTTTTTCTAATTGGTTTATAATTCATTGGGGAAAACATTTACTGATATAAATGTGGATGCCGCTGTTGCGAGATTACTGTTCTCACATCACCACACATCGCGGTATCGAATTTTCTACATCACCATTTCTCAAATCACTACATCACTGATTATCGGATATTTTAACTGATAAAATTTTCGGTGTTTGCATTGCGTAACTCACTAGGGTCTTATTAAAAATTATGATGGTTTTGTCCATATAGTAAGGCTGCAACAAATAATAACTTGGCAAATATTACAATAAATCCCAAAAATAGAACTTTCTATTTTATTAACCGTCATATTTTAAATATTGAAAATTGAAATTATCAAAACAAGCCGATAATGAGCGTTTTCTTCATAAGATAACAATGATCTAACTAAAGTGCATAAACGTCATTGTCAGTACCTTATTATCGATTACCCTATGGTTTTTACGTTGCATTTACTCCTCTCTGCTGTCATGCAAGGGTCATTCATGAGACCATTAAAAAGTGATAATGCAAGTTATAATGATGAATAAATATGTAACAATTCTGAAGATGAAACTTTCTTGGTTATTATGCTGATTATTTAAACATTGTATGTGGGTGTACTAGAGAGTGTGTTTGTGATTGTGTGTGAGTGTTATGTGTGTGTGTGTGTGTGTGTGTGTGTGTGTGTGTGTGTGTGTGTGTGTGTGTGTGTGTGTGTGTGTGTGTGTGTGTGTGTGTGTGTGTGTCTGCGTGTCCATGAAAAAGAGAGTGAGAGAGAGTAGAATGAATAAGGGATGGCATATGTTCCGAATCATATAATAATATCATTTCAATATGAACCTTATTCTGACGGAAATCTACTTTGAAACTTCGTAAATTCCATTAAAAACACCATTTTTCGCCGCCTTGGTATAATATGAATGACTAGAGTCTCTAATCTTTATTTATGCATGGTGACGAACAAAGGGTGCCCATGGGTGCTCTTCAGACATAGACTAAATCTACTGCATTTTTAAAATCCTTTTATACTCAGAACACTCTAGTCTTCAGTACACACATTATGGAACTTTAAAAACCGTCGATCTGAAACCCCAAAATCCTATTTGTGTGTGAACTATTGGACTACTATTTGTTATACACTAATAAATAAACCCCAAACGTTAATCCCGACACAAAACATCTGTTTGTGCTACAGTTGTTGTAGACGTTTAAGTTGACAAGAGAAATAGAGGTTTTTTGCTCTCAGTTTAGTACGATTGGTTGATACAGGTAATCAGTTTAGCCAATAAAACGTTGTCCCCGGAGGTATTAGAGCGGCGCGATGGGGGCCGCAGGCTATGTCACTGTGGTTACATTGTTCATCACAACTGGTTTGTGGGTTCTTTTGGCTTCGCAACCGCAGGGAGTAAGTTTATTTCACGTCAGTTGTCAATTTAACAATTTCATTTCCATCAGGGAAAATATTTTATCAATTTAGAAATAAATAAATATACACACACACACAGACACACACACAAACATATATATATATATATGTGTGTGTGAGTGTGTGTGTGTGTGTGTGTGTGTGTGTGTGTGTGTGTGTGTGTGTGTGTGTGTGTGTGTGTGTGTGTGTGTGTGTGTGTGTGTGTGTGTGTGTGTGTGTACATGTGTGTATGTGTGGGAGTGTTTATATAATATAAATATATATATATATATATATATATATATATATATATTAAATATGGTGATATGTTTTCTTGTATATATAGTTAATAAATTTAAAATATTTCAAACACAAGAATACTTTTAATGAATATATTTATTCAAAGCTTTTCGCCGATAAAAAAGTATCAGCATCTTCAGGAAAAATAATTATCTAATAAAATACTTTTACAAAATTAAATCATATGTACTACAAAGAATCATATGTTTATAATTATTGCACTTTATGTAAATTTTTCTATAACATCAATGACTTTATAAATAGTTTGGTGCCTTGATCTCACTTGAATTTGTTCATCAATTAATTTGCCTTTAACTTTATGCTTATAAATTTCCAATGTTTCAAATATATTCATTTTTAATCCTTTATTTAATTCTTTTATTAATTTCATATTTTCTATTTCCGGAAACTCATGTCCATTATTAATACAATGCGTAGCTAAATTGGATTTGTATATGTTTGGTTTGATATAAGCGTTTAAATGTTCTTTGTATCTTTCTTTTAATTTCTTTTTTGTTTGTCCTACATATAATTTATTACAAGTTTGACATTTTATATTATATACTCCATTCCTTTCGTGCATATTATTTTGATTTTTGTTATTGTTTATTAAATTTGTAATTTTATTATCGGTTTTATATGTAATTTGTAAATTTGTTTCTTTAAATAATCTTGTAATTTTATTTATTTCATTACCAGTGAATGTAAAGGTTGTCCAAATATTTTCTCTCTTATTAGGTACAAAATTATTTTCGAGTTTCTGTTTTCTTATTATATTATTATTTAATTTATCTATAGTTTTTCTTTTATATCCATTTTCTAAGCCAATTTGATATATTATATTTTTCTCCTTTATTTGATCATTTAATACACAATATCAAGAGCACAGTGGTACAATATATTACAATAAAAATATTGAAAAGAACCCCAATACCACAAAAATAATCAAAAATAACAAATAAAACAAGTTACTTAAGATTATAACCCTTATGTACATTTCGATGACCATGTCATCATCATCAGAGGGTCTTGTTACAAAACACAATCTAGCACACAAGAAGTTACAAACTAGAATGATTCATTCATAAGGGTTTAATCTTAAGTAACTTGTTTTATTTGTTATTTTTGATTATTTTTGTGGTATTGGGGTTCTTTTCAATATGTTTATTGATCATTTAAACTCATTGGTATTTTGTGCATTCTATGTAGTAAATTATAAAGCGCTGCCAATTTTGGTTGTATGGATGGTTTGAATAATTGGGTATTATTTGATTTGTCTGCGTTGGTTTTCTATATATATTATATTCAAATGATTCTTTATTTCTAGTAATTGTAATATCTAAATAATTTATTTTATTTTTTATTTCAAATTCATGAGTAAATTTTATATTTTCGTGTATATTATTTATACATTTTAATATTTTGTCAATGTTTGAATTATTATTATTTGATATGTATAATCCATCATCTACATATCTAAACCAGTGTCCATTTTGATCATATGTTTTAATAATCTTATCTATATCAATGTCTATATTTTGTAAAAATATTTCCGATAATATGCTGGACATTGGAGAGCCCATTGTTAATCCATCCTTTTGTTTATAAATTTTATTATTATATAAAAAATAATTTTGATTTAATATGATTTTTAATGTATTTATTATTTCTTGTGTTAATGTGTTATCTTTTTCAAATGTGTCTATATTATTTTTTATTATTTCAAGCGTTTTCATTATAGATATCTTATTATACATGTTAATAACATCAAATGATATTAATTTTGTATTATTATCTATTTTAATATCTTTTAATTTTTCAATAAGTTCAATCGAGTTTTTTATATTATGAGTATTATTTAATTTTACCTTATCTTTAAGTAATAAAGGCAAATATTTTGAAATTTTATAAGAAGGGGCTGTTGTAAAATTAACTAATGGCCTAATTGGTTTATCTTCTTTGTGCAATTTAATTAGTCCATTTAATCTTGGAATTTTAGGATTCTCATTTATGTAATTATTAGTATATTTTTGATTAAATAATTTAGATGATGTTTTTATTATATTTTTTATTTCATTTTGATATTTGTCTGTGGGATCTTTATTTATTTCTGTATATTAGTTTTTAGATATATAATTTTCAGTTTTATTTATATGTTCTTGTTTATCAATAATAACTACAGCATTACCTTTATCAGCTTTTGTCAAAATGAGATCATTAGTTTGTAATTTTTGTTTAATTTGATGAATTTGCGAGTATTGTTTTATGTGTGTATGATTAGTTTTCTTATTTTTAATTAACTTTATTATTTCATGTGATGTTTTAATTCGCATATTTTCTTGTTCCTCTACTTTTAGTTTATTGATCGCCAATTCAGTATCTATTATTATTGTATCAATATTTCTTTTTATATCTTTTTTAAGGTTGACTTTATTATTATTTTCTAAAATTTTTATTTCATTTTGACTGAATTTAGTATTTGTTAAATTAACGAAATTGGGGTGAAACTTATGATGTTGTATGATTACTTCATTATTTTTATCTTTGTTCATTTTTAATATATCTAGTTTTTTGGTTAGAGTGTTCATTTTTCTTTGTCTATATTTAAACAAAAAGATATTAATTTTATTAAATTTTTCTTCCCATTTTGTTTTATCCATAAAAAATGCTAGTTTTAAATGTAATTTATAAATTTCAAAAGTTATTTCATTTTGTTTCTTATATAAAAATTTGATTTCATTTCTAACCCACAGAGTTTCAGCTTGTTTACATGTTTTTTGTGCTACATTACTTTTATTTTTAATATTAATTCGCGCATATTTAGGAACAATATTATTAATAATACATTGTTTGTTAAAAAATATATTACAATTAGTTTTCATTAATTGAATTTTACGTTTCTGATATAAATTTAAATCTTTTGTTAAAGATGGATAACTAATAGAACTAACCTCTGTAGAGCACATATTCACAACACCAGTAGCCTAGTAAGGCAATATAATATATTAAATATGGTG